>CM023490.1:39530765-39575572 GCA_013339685.2 Hyalomma asiaticum
TTGCAATGGAAAAAGTGCCTCCTGAAAAGCGAGAAAGAGCTCCATATGTTTGTTTGGAGGATGCAAAACGGATCTTCGCGTAGTTGAAGGAAAGCATTTACTTTGATGTTTCTGGGGATCAGTGCTGGGCAGTATCGAAGATACATGTATCTTAGATACTATCTTAGATACTCTTTCAGTATCTTGTATCTGTATCGCGATACATCTTGAAAGACGTGTATCAGTATCTGTATTTTCGATACATTGAAGAATGTATCGAGTATCTTAAGATACAAGATACTGATGTCGGAACATCACCGCGCGACACTAGAAATACTGGCAGAAGTCCGCTGCTCAAGCAGGTACTGCCGCCACTAAGCTTATAACGCCTATAACCACCCGCCACGGCGGCCTAGCGGTTAATGCGCTCGACTGCTGGCTAGGGATGGTAAAATCGATGAACGATTAATCGATTAAATGTACATGGTTAGTCGATTAATCGTCATCGATTTCGCCCTTTCGATTAATCGAATTAATCGATTAAAGCTCTTCGATTAATCGATTACGCCCCCACCCTCCCCACAACACCAGCACCGCCCCTTGGCCGGAGCGCATGATTGCGAGGCGCGCGACGCCGAGACGCAGATGTCGAGCGCATATTTCTGCGCAAGTAGAAGGAGCCGGAGCCGCAGGCGGCCATACCCCATAGAGACAGAAATGAACTCTTGCCGATCTCCGTCGCCTACGCCGTTTTATTTAACTCCCAGATTTACTTACTTCTTGCGTAAGTGCCACATTGTAATATGCGCTGCTTATTTCTTGACCGGTTCAGTTCTTATTGTACAGGATGCGTTCCAATATGAAAACCATCAATTGTTTGAGTGTTCCTTGATGCCCAACGTGATTTGTTTCGCCCCTTGGGGAGGTCATGTCTTATGTTTCTATCTGCGTAGCATTTGTATATCAGATGTTCGTGCGGTAACCTCACCGTCTGTTCCAAGTCTTAGATGCTTGGATATTTTGTTGAGTGCAGTAGTGAATGTTGCTGACGTCGTGCTAGCGGACGGTAGTTTATTTAGTGTACAACGTAACGCGTAGTCATATGCATAATTATTTGGAAGTTACACTTCAGTGAATTTTATATCTCTCGCGCAGAACCCGCGCCAGCGCCAGCAGGACACCGCCAGTAGCAGGTGAGCTTCGATTTCTTATAAAAGAGGCCATGGAATAAACATACGCACTATCGGTAATTGGTAGCGGAAAATATGTCGCTTTTTGCGGCGTTCATGTACATTTAACGAATACGCAATGTCCGAACTGTCGTTGACAGGCAACGCATTATAATCAAATAAGGTCATCCGCGTGTTCGGTAGAAACTCACGGTAGGTATTGATACTGTCAGCATATAAAACTGCTCGCGCCTGAGTTTCAAGAATGGTCGACGTGGTTCCAGAAGTGGCATGCAGGATAAACGCGGCCTGCGTTGCGCGTAACAGAAAGTGATAACGGCGCTCCCCTCAACAATCACAGCAAGTGCGCGATTCATGGGCAGGTGATAACGGCGTTCTCTTTGAAACAAATGAAAACAACCCGCACGTGTCACTATTTCAGTCATTTGATTTTATGAGAAAACAGAAAGATGTTTTCACATACATTGTAATCACAGCTCGAAATATAATTTGCATGGGTGTGAGTCGGTCGCAGTTTACCGAGAATACATATACCGTCGACATATATATTCTCGCCTAGGCAAACGCTTGCAATTTTGTTTTTCTTCCCACTTCGTTGTTTGCCGAATTGTGTCATTTGGAATGCTTCTTACTAAAAGCCGAAATACGAGCGGGCACCAACTACAAGTCGCAGTAATACCAGCAATAACACTTGGTGTCAATTGCGAACAGTTCCTTTATTACCCACAGAAATATCCTTAGACCTCTACAGCAGAAAAAAGTCCTTACGTTTGCGAATGACCAACGCATCTCGGGCAAAAAGTTTTGCGCTTCAAATTTACAAAGAAATAAATTAATCGCAATGACAACAAGCACATCTGCACGTTTCATCCACTTCCTATTATTGGCATGCTTTCACATCGGTCACGCAATAAATTAAACACCTAAATTCGTCGTGCTTTCTCACTTGGTTGCGGGGGATGCATGTACTTAACTGTCCCTGATAGAACATCTCGACATAGGGGGACGCCATGAACTAGTCGAAGTCGCACCATCAGTCGATGCTATATGCAACGCACGTTGTCTCATTGACCCCATGGCTTGATCAGCACATTGATATTCCCAATCTGCTAGTGCGCAAAGGGACCCGGCTTTTTAATAACTGAGCGATGCATCGATGCCGGAATAATTTACCCATCAAACTTGCAATGATACGTGCATAATTAGCGATGACAACTAGGACACGTGCTTGTTGCAAAGAAGCTCCATTTATGACATATTTGAACGTCGAGTTTTATTTCCTGCATTTACTGAACATCTCAGTTATTCTCTTTCCCATCTTTGGCTTAATTCAAGATTTTACACAGTTGCATTGTTGTTACAGACAACAAAGAAAACGACGAACAGAGAAACGTGCAAGAGGAACCCCGAATCTAGTAAGTAATCCACGTGACCAAGTTGGCACGTTTCTTGATTTACGCACATAGGTATTCCTCAAACTGCTACGGCACAAAAGCGCTCGACAACGTTCCCAAACGAGTGATCACCGAGGTCAGAGTAGCTTCCCGCTTCCAAAGTGTAATGATATACACCAATAACCATCAACAAGTCACAGCTGTGATGTCGCAACGCAGATACGTTTATTTGCCTACTTGTTTCACGATAGCACCCTTATCGTCAAGTAGCACGGTACGGTGCTAGAGACGCTTCACGGAATCCACTGCGTGATGTAAAAGGGCGCTCAAAGCGATAGCGTCCACGCATCTGTCGTCACGCGACTGTGACCAAAACTTGTCAAACCGCGCGAAGTGATTCTGGTGTTAGCGAATGATCGAGAGCGCAGCGCGAAGTCATCCTTCCGGAGCTATTGAGTGCGCGATTTAAAGGAGGAGATAAAGGAGAGCAAGCGCTGCCGCCTGCAGTATTGGAATTCAGAGCCGTAGTAATGAAATGGACACAGGTCTTTTCTGTACCAAGGTACAGTTTATTCTGACCAACAAGTAGTACGGTCGAGCGGGCACACGCAGTGCGTCGTATGTGGCGAGAGTGATAGAGATGAAGGAGAACGAAGAGGAGAGCAGCAGGCTGCTCGGACATCGAGTGAAATGAAAAGATGAGAAAAAGAAGAAGGAAAAGGGAGCTCGCGTTCTGCCAGTAGCCCGTGGCAGCGTCCCGCCGGGCTCCCCGCAGCGAGTTTTAGGACAGCGGTGGATTGCTGCAGCGCCGCTACAGGAAAAAGACCCCCTTCGCGAGAAACTAGCTCGTAGACTAAACAAGTATATTCTAGAGAATTCTCACTTCAGGGGCCCTCAGATCAGGCAATTTAAGGAAGCTTCAACAAAAAGCCGGCAGCAGCCGATCGTCGTTGCTTCGTCTATGTGCACAGTGACTCAAGTGGGAAGAAGTTGAACTACAGTGCTACAGGAGAAAACTTCCAGATCGACCCGCGAGCAGCATTTTCACGGGAACTCGTCGAGTTCACCGTGGGGGAACAGGGATTCTTTGTGTTCCATTCTCCACCTATGGTGTGTGGGCTTGTATAGTGGTGTTATATAATCGTTCTGTGTTTTCTTGTAACCTATCTGTACTTAATTGACTCGTGGCTATGGTCGTGTTGAGCACTAGTGTATGCATGTCCATTTCTTGAGAATATAATTTTTTGTTTTATAACTCTTGGCTCTGACTAGGTCTTTCAACGACAGCTGCCTCTTCCTAGTGCTCCCAGGGGCCTAAACGACAAACTGTCCAAGCTCTCGTGGCCATTTTCGAGGAAGATATGTCAGTTTTTGGAATATTTCCGGCGACGGCCCTCTGTGCCCCATAGTTCAGATTGGTGCACTTTGAACGTCCATTTGCATATTCCATCAATAAACCACTCGTAAAATAATCACGTTTCCCTCACTTGGTTTTATGCGTAGATTTTATACCTTGCAATGTTTCTCATAGGCAACGGTGAAGACGAAGTACCCAGAGAAGTTCCATCGGAACCACGGAACCAGCGGCACCAGCGGCACCAGGGAACCACCATCACCAGAAGAACAACCAGCACCAGCCGCACCACCAGCACCAGCCGCACCACCAGCACCAGCGGCACCACCAGCACCAGCAACACCACCAGCAGCAGTGGCACCACCAGCACCTGGTAAGCAGTATCATGATATCCATTTGCGCTTCGTGCCTTTGGTTTTACGCATACAGATATTGTTAAAAATTATATGACGCAGAAGCGCATCTCGCTGAAATAGATTTCCGCGTCGAAATTTACAAAGAGATAATTAATCACAATGACAACAAGCACCTCTGCACGTTTCGATCCACTTCCTATTATTGGCATGCTTTCACATCGATCCCGCAATAATTAACGCCTAAATTCGTCGTGTTTTCTCACTTGTGTTGTGGGCAGTCATGGGCACGTTACCAGTAAAAAAGTAACAGTGTTACAGTTACAGTTCTTAAGCCAGAAAAGTAACTATGTTACAGTTACAGTTACTCAGCTTCAAAAGTACTCGTTACAGTTACAGTTACTGTTAAAAAGTAACGTCGTTACTTTTCCGTTTACTGTACAAGATTGTTACACCGCAAACGAAATTATGCAGTTCTTTGAACGGAAATGTATGAAGGGCCGTGCGTAATTGAAGTTGCTCGTAGCAAAGAGCCAGATAAAAGGACTTGAATGGGCTCAGTCAAAGCCCAATACTAGCAATCATTGCGTACGCCTCATTTTCTGCAACAACTTTTTTTATTGATTGTCGGGAAGTTATTTACAAATATAAATGGCATATCCTACGTGCAGTTGGAATCAAGGAAATGCGAAGGATGCATCAGGAACGTAAAATGGATCTGCATTGTGGTCTCGCTATACCGATTTTGGGTACATGAAGTTAACGAAACGGCCGCAAGACCAAGACTGTGACATGCAACCACGCCGCCATGACACTCATGTCATGATTTAATGTTATGACCTGTCGTTTACATTCGTTATGCAGTCGTGTTGTGCATAGAAATTTAGTATACACCCATTAACGAAACGCGGCATGTAAATCATGCCGCTCATGCAATACGTCACGGTGTTCATGTTCTTAGAACGTGTCACCCATGGTCGTCATACACTGTTGTCTCGCATATCAATTTTGTTTTTATCAAGTTAACGAAACGACTGCAAGATCACCAAGACCGTGCGCGTCAGTCATGCCGCTTATGACATGCGTGTCATGATTTTTGTTTATGACGTGTCATTTATGTTCGTAATGCGTTATTTTGTGCCATACCAATTTTAGCATACATCCCATTAACAAAAAGCCGGAGAGCACCAAGACCGTGGCACGTAAATCATACCGCTCATGACATGCACATCATGATTTTATTTCATGTTATGACCTGTTATTTATGTTCGTCATGCAGTCATGTTCTTGCATACCAATTTTCGTATACATCCTATAACGAAACGGCCAGGAGAGCACCAAGTCGTAGGCTGCTAGATCGATAGATATGCTCAAAGTCGCCGAAGTTTCTAAGAAATGCTTCGCATTTAGTACGTTGGGACACCCTGACGCACGAGGCACTGCTGTATGCTCGTAAATCAAATGGGAGCTCACCTGAGACGCGACAAAGAGGATAGGCCCCTTCGAACCATTGCTGCCGGCATTTTGGGAGTGCTTTTTGGAAGTGCCGCCGCACCGTCTGCACGTGTGCGAGCATTGAAAAGCGTCTGTTTCTAGGTGGTTTCCGCGCGGGTGGTCATAAAGAAATGGCTGGGCACGCAAAAAAAATTAAGGACTGCACTGGTCTCTGAAAACAGTGACTTGTGTCACTTAGGCCGACCATACTGCGTGTCGCGCACGTTTCTGTGCATGGAGGCGGGAAAAAGAACCCTTCCCCGCCCTTTTTTGTCGCCGAGCGGGCTGCGCTTTGCTTGCCTTCGTAGAGAAATAAAGTCATTTCCGATCTGGGAACACGTCAGGCACATCTAAAAAAAAGAAAGGCCGAGAGATGTCCGTGTCCTGCACAACATCGCGTAAACGATGCACAGTAAAAGCATTCTACTAGTCAGATGCAAATATATTTTGCAAATTTATCTAGATGCAGAGGTCACATAGTCATAATAATTAAGAGAAACATTGGGATAGTCTTGTGTCGCGATACTTCCGAGCCCTGCTTTTAAAAAGTGTTGCTGCTGGATATTTTTTTTAAAGGAAGTAACTGTAACGGTATTTACAGTTACAGTTACCGTGTAAAAAGTAACATAGTTACAGTTACAAGTTCCTCTAAATTAAAAGTAACTAGTTACAGTTATAAGTTACTGAAAAAAGTAACTAGTTACCGGTAAAGCGTTACTAGTAACTAGTTACTGCCCAAGAGTGGTTGTGGGTATGCATGTACTTAAACTGTCCCTGATAGAACATCTAGACACAGGGGGACACAATGAACTAGTCGAAGCGGCACCATCAGTCGATGCTATATGCAACAGCACGTTGTCTCATTGGACCCCATGCCTTGATCACGCACGTTGATATTCCTAAATCTGCCGGTGCACAAAGGCACTCGGCTTGCTAATAACTGAGCGATGCATCGATGCCGGAATAGTTTGTGCCCATCAAACTTGCAATGATACGTGCATAATTAGCGATGACAACTAGGACACGTGCTTGTTGCAAAGAAGCTCCATTTATTAACATATTTGAACGTCGAGTTTTATATTCCGGCATTACTGAACATCCAGTTATTCTCTTTCCCATATGGCTTACTTCGAGATTTTAACAGTTGCATTGTTTGTTACAGACAACAAAGAAACGACGAACAGAGACGTGCAAGAGGAACCGCCGAAATCCAGTAAGTAATACCACGTGACCAAGTTGGACACGTTTCTTTGATTTCACTAGGTATTCCTCAAACTGCTACGGCACAAAAGCGCTCGACACGTTCCCAAACGAGTGATGCACCGAGGTCAGAGTAGCTTCCCGCTTCCAAAGTGTTAATGATATACACCAATAAACATCACATGTCACAGCTGTGCATGTCGCAACGCAGATACGTTTATTTGCCTACTTGTTTCACGATAGCACCCTTATCGCAAAGTAGCACGGCATGGTGCTATAGAGAGGCCTCACGGAATCCAACCGCGTCATGTAAAAGAGCGCGCATAGCGATAACCTCCACGTATCTGACGTCACGCGACTGTGACCAAAGCTTGTCAAAAACCACGCGGAGCGATTCTGGTGTTTTGCCGAATGATCGAGAGCGCAGCGCGAAATCATCCTTCCGGAGCTGTTGAGTGCGCGATTTAAAGGAGGACACAAAGATAAACTGGGAGAGCAAGCGCTGCCGCCTGCAGTAATGGGAATGTAGAGCCGCCGCAATGAAATGGACACAGGTTTTTTCTGTAACAAGGTCCAGTTTATTCTGACCAACAAGAAGTAGGGTCGAGCGGGGGCACGCAGTGCGTCGTATGTGGCGAGAGTGATAGAGAGGAAGGAGAAACTAAGAGGAGAGCGTAGGCTGTTAGGACTCAGATGCTGATCAAGAGGTCGCGAGATCGAATCCCTGCTTCAGCGGCTGCATTTCGACGGAGGCGTGACGTTGACCCTCGTGACCCTTGTGACGTGAGCCTCGTGCACGATAAACAACCCCTGTTGGTGGGAATTTCCAGAGCCCTCCACAACGGCGCCTCTCATAATGGTGTCGTGTCTTTGGGAGGTAAAATCCCAAAAATCCATGAGTTATGCCAGCCACAGCTCCCTCTTCGGCTAACGACGCCCCGCTGCCACTGTAGGTAGTGCTCCAGGTCTAGTAAACGCAGATAACGCGGCAAGGGTCCGCTTAACTAGAAGTAAACGCTGCCAAACACGTCCCATTGACAGCCACTTGCCGCACGCCTTCATGCCGATGGTCTTACAATTGTAATGAAACATACACCTTAAAGTGACAAGTGGCAGGTGCGCACATGCGACGCGGCTATGTTTAATGACATGCTTTTAATTTTCATGTTCATGTTTGAGCTGTAAATACACATTCACAATTGTTCCCCTCTCCTAGCTGGTTTCGCCGCAAATATTTTATATACTTCTAATGTTTCTTATAGGAAGCCAAAATATACATGGACAGCAACAACAAGTGGCATCGGGAGGATCAACACAGGGTAAGTTGTCACTTGGTTCACTTGTGTAGCGTGCCTTTGACAAACACATACATATATTGCTAAAACAGCAATTGTTCAACGGCATTCGGCACGTCATAACGCGACCGATTTGTCCAGGCCAGAACAGAATGCTTGTCCCTAAGTTGAATGAAATGTATAGTTTAAGATGGGAAGTACCAGGTCTGCTTGTTGACGCGCAGTTAAATTACCTTGCACGTTTTGAGCGTTGATTTCCATATTCCAGCTGTAAATACGGCTTGAGAAATATGCCGTTCACTAGGCTTGCTTGCTGATATTTATAGACTTGTGCTTCTCATAAGACGGCCAAAGATAGGATGACATGAAAACAGAGTCTTGATGGCACCAGGAACATGCGGAATATCCCGTAGTTCCTGGGGATTAATTTTCTCTTTTATCACGCATCTCCCTTGCGCAAGGTGCATCTGCTATACAACTGCACATATTCCTGAAATTACTATTGTGCAAAGGTCCTGGTCGTTCAAACACTAGAGAAGCATTACGACCAAAAGTAGTGCGTCTGCCAAAGTTACAACATGTATATATATATATATATATATATATATATATAATAACATGTAACAATAAAGCTACATTCACTCGAAAAGTTTAGACGTTGTTTTTTATGTCATAGCTGGGAATGATCCTCGATAATTATTACGGTCTCCTCGCTTGGTTTGGTAGCCGAGAGTTTAAGCGTTCGTAACGTTTCTTACAGGAAACCAAAACATAGGGGGAAATCAACAACAAGTCGCAGTGGCTGGAGGATCATCTGGTAAAGTCACGTCGCTCAGTGTAACTTTGATATACACGTGTAGACATTTCTAAAACTTATATGGCGTAAACGAAATAGTGACGTTCAAAAAGCAGCGATATTTCGGTGCTGAATTTGTGTGCATATATAAAATGACACTGAAGCTCATAATTATAAGCGTGTCTGCGTGTTGCAATCAACGTCCATCTACATCCTACACCGTCGACTTTTACGATAACACAATAAATCAACACTGTAACGACTCTTCATTCTCTCACTTGGTCTGTTTGCCATCACTGTATATATTCGTATTAATGCCTATAATCAGCAAGTATACAAATGGACACCAAGAACAGTAGCAGTGGCGTCAGAAAAATATCGAAATATATCACGTGGTTAAATTTCTAAACTTTCTTTTAATTTGCGCTTTTACTTATTCCTTAACGTGCTAGCGGAAATAAGCACTCGTCACCTTCACCAGCGAACGATGCTTCGAAGCCAATGTAGTTTGGCTGTGGAAAGTTACCGCGAACTATAGCATAAATAAAGTCAACAGTTTACGTGTATGCATGTTTCTGCCAAAACCGTTTCTCGACATGCATCACCCTCGTTGTTTATATCCCTGCAACGGATCGACACTTCAGTAATCCGTATTGTATCACTTATTTTAGCCACACAAACTCTATATTGTTGAAATGTTTCTTATAGGAAGCCAGAGTATCGACGGGCAAGGCATGGATATCATCCTGGGAGGGCTAAGAATTGGTAAGCGACACCGGGTGGTCGAATTGTGCACCGTGGTTTGGTATACTCACGTAGATGTTCCTGAAACAGCAAATTTACAATGGCACTCGTTACGTTCATGAACGAGCGATCTATCATAGTCCGAACTGATAGCCGTGGCCGAAGTTTGATAATTTATACATAAAACTACGAGTAATAGGTCTGTATGCTTCAACACAGCAACATTAATTCGCACGCTTGAGGCGCTTATTTTCTTAGTACCGATAAAAATCAACACTCAACACGATATCAACACAATATAAATCAATGTTGTGAAGCAGCCACATTTAAAGACTTAACTTTAAAGTCAATTTGCATACTCCGTAAATGAACCAACACTACGATTGTTCCTGTTGCTCTCGCTTCGTTTAATTGCCGAGATTTTATTTTTATACACTTACAATGCTTCTTACAGGAGGCGGACACAGACATTGGCTCCCACAAAGACCACAAGCACCAGGTCAGTTATTTCGCGATATCCATTTGCACGCTGCGCCTGTAATTTACACGCATGGATATTCCTCAAACTCTTATGGCGCAAGGGCTCCGTTCACGTCCAAAAAAAGCGATCCATTGAGTTCGAAACAGAGTGACTCGGTCAAAGTTACAACTAAATACATAGTTGACAATTAGAAGTAGCAGGTCTGCATGCTGGAATAAAACTGTAATTTCGGCATGATTTCTATAAATTCATATTCGAGCTGCTAATACACCTTGGTAATTATTTCGTTATCCAGGTTTCTTTCGTTGCGGAAACTTTATAAACCTTCAGTGTTTCTTATAGGAAGCCAAAGCGTAGACGGATAGCAGCAAATTACTGTGGAACCGGAAACATGTCGAATATTATCATTTGGTCGAAATGCGCAGCAGGCCTCAGAAAAATCCATATAAATGTTCTAAAATGCCATTGCTTAAAGGCACGTAATCCATATTAAAAATTTAACCTACAGTCTGATAATTCTTTATCAGAGGCAGCGTGCACAAGTGCAGCCTGCTTCTGCATATTCTTGAAAATTCCATGTCTCAAACTGGGCCCGTATTCACGAAAGCAACTTACGACAAAAAAGCTCTTAAGAGAAAATTTCAGCCAATGTTGCTGCTGGGCATATCATTAGAGACGCTTCCCGACCAATGGGAAAAAGAACTTACGAAAGAGAAGTTTTGTGAATTCGGCCCCTGTTTTGTTAGGTTCGTAAACGCGGGTTGCATTGTTGCCGTCACAGAACGCATGTGTAAATGTTAGCCAAAGTTGGAATGAAATATATGGCTTAATTGTACAAGTACCAAGCAACCTTAATGCAACGCTGCTGCATGCGCTCACAAGCCTTCAACGTTGTTTTTCATATTGCGGCCGTGAATAGACCTTGATAATTACTTCTTCTCCTCGGTCGGTTTGTTTAACGACTTTTTTTTGTACATGCAATGTTTTTTATAGGTAGCCAAAATCTAGACGGACAGCAACAACAAGTCGCAGTGTCATCAGGATCGTCTGGTAAGGTCTGATGTGGGGCGATACCTCTGTATGATTTGATATACACATATAGACATTCCTAATACTGCTATGGTGCAAACGAACTCGTCCCGTTAAAAATTAGAGATGCCTTGAGGCCGAAGAAGCATGCTTCTTCAGCCTCGAGGCATAATTGAACGCTGACACGATAAATCTCCATTCAATTATTCTTGTTTTCTTCAACTGGTTTGTGTGCCGACATTGTACATATCTGCAGTGTTTCTTATGAAAATCAAGTGTATAGATGTACACTAACTACACCTAGCAGTGGCACCAGCAACGTATCGTTGGGTATAACGTCGTTGTATTTCTTACCATGCTTTCTGCTTGCGCATTTAACTCTTCCATAATATGTGGTGGGGAAAACGAACTCGTCATTTTGACGAACGACCGATGCTTCAAAAACAATGAAGTTAGGGTGTAAAAAGTCAAACTGGAATTGCAAAACTACCGATGCATCGATGCCGAAATTCAGTCACTATGCCAAAGTTACTATTAAATATACTGTTAAAATGAGAAGTAGAAGTTGCAAGGCAGTTGCATTCATTCATAAGATTTCGACGTGCTCTTTTTATATTCGACCTGTAAACAAACCTTCAGTGTTACTCCGTTCTGCTGGCTTGGTTTCACTGCTGATATTTTATGTTCTTTTAATGTTTCTCACAGGCGACCAAAACTTAGGTGGAAGCCAACAACAAGTCGCATCTGCCGGACAACCATCAGGTATGATCTTGCATGGTCTAATTTCTCAGCGTGACTTTGATACACACATATAGATATCCGTAAAACTTCTATGACACAAGCGCACCCGTAAAGCGCACAAATTCACCTGTAAACCTAAGATAACATGCAATTCTAAACTGGCCTGCCTGTTGAAACCTCGGTCTACCTATTGACAGACTACACCGTAGTTCTTATAGTAACACAATAAGAAAACACTTGAATTAGTCTTGCTTTTTCAGAATTGGTTCGTCTGACGGCATTGTATACTTACATATGATATGATTCGTTGTAAAAAATGTGGGCAGCTTGCAGAAGGGACGCAAGGCTAGTTCGCGGAAGGGTTGGTGGCCTTCCCCTCCTACTTCCCCCGTCCTCATCCTCACTACGATTTCCAACTCCTTGCTATATCATACTATACATCAGTATGAAACGTTTGCCCTATCCACTCCAGATTTTCCTCTTGCTCACTCCTCCATCACTTTTCACCCTCACCTCCAATCCCACTCCCCTGTGACACTGCGGCGCTGGTCGTCCTGCCATCTTCATATTTACCCCTCACTCACACTCACTTCCATTTGGCACATCTTTGCAATACCGCACTACACATGGATATACCTATGGTATATCCTCTCTCCTCCTCATTTCACTCTTCCTCCATCTCTCATCCTTCCTTCCCAACATTTTCTTTGCCCATCTCCTTACTATACGCTACTATATAAAGCAGTACCATGCTTCGCACTCTGCCCTCCCCCTTTTCCTCCTTGTCAGCTTCACTTCCTTTTCCCAACTACTTGATGTACTTTAGTATACACGCATATTCTTTGCTATTAACCACGTATAGGGGCTGCTATCCGAAGCAGCATCAACCGCTGCAGTGGCTCTTTGGTTAATTCTTGCATGCAAGGCAGATATCCGGTCCAACCCAGATAGCCTTCCTGTGATGGTAGCATCAGGAATGTAAAGGAATACCAAAGTATGCGGCAGCTAAAGCGTTGTGATTTGGTTGCATTAAATGTTAACTAGGGGCGTAGAGGAACTGTTTCACTTTAACGAGCGAGGACAGAGGCCTTCTTTTAGTGCCCTTGTACATATCCGATGTGCCGTTTTCTCTGTTTCCGAAGGACATTTTGCCCCGGGCTAGAAGAGCTTCGCTGTTAAATGTAATTGTATACGTGGACACCAACAGCGAGTCGCAGTGGCTCCAATAGCATCTCGTTAGACATCACGCGTTTGTATTTCGAAGCGTGCCTTTGATTTATGCATTTCGATGCTCGTCGCTGTGTCGTGGGAAAAAAACGCACTCATCACTTCCACAGACGACTGATGCTTCAAAACATAGTTTGGCTGTGTCATTTACCATGAAATATATTATGAACAATGACAACAAGTGACGAGCCTTTGTTTTTCTACCAGACTCTACGTCCTGACATTCGTTCACCCTTTGATGTTTATATTCCTTCAATTAAACAACACTTCAGGTATTCAGGTTGTTTCACTTGCCTTGATTGCGGGATTTTTATGTGCTTGAAATGTTTCTTATAGGAGCCCAAAATATCGACGGACAAAACCAAAGAGTGCAACTGGGACCACAGCCATCTGGTAAGCGCTATCCCGTGGACGCATGGCGCAGCGTGCTTCAGTGTATTGACATAGACGTTCCTAAAAGAGTCACGTCGGAATGGCACTAGTCACTTTTACATATAAGCGATCCCTCGTTTTCCACACACATAGACTTTACCGAAGTTAGATTAAAATATATATGGAACAAGTCGTATGCCTGTATGCTTTAACGCGGCTACTTTGATTGCATGCTTTGAAAGGTGATATTTTGTAATTCCAGATAAAAATCCACACTTCGAAACACATTGTTCCACTCACTTTGCTTGGTTGACGATATTTTACATATTTCCAATGTTGCTTTCAGGTAACCAAGTACCAACCAAGGGGCAAGAACACCCCGCACAAGTGCCATTACCATCTGGTAAGCATTATCGCGTGGCCATTGCGCACCGTGTGCTTTACACATACATTCCAAAATTCGTATTGCCCAAAGCCGTTCGTCACGTTCAGAAACGAGCGGTGCATCGAGGCCAAAATAGGTGGCCGTTGCCAAAGTTATGGTGATAAATACACATAATTATGGCAAGTAGGAGCTCTGCATGTTGTAAGGCAGCTACATTTACACACATAACTTAAACGTTGATTTGCACATTCCGTTAATGAGACAGCACTGCTATTATTCTTGTTCCTCTCACTTGGTTTACTCGCTGAGATTTCATACGCTTACTATGGTTCTTATAGGCAACGCAGAAGGAACCTTCCCGCAAGAACATCCATCGGCACAACCGCCACAAGGTAAGCTATGTCGCACTATCCAATTGCGCGCTCTGCCTGTAAATTACAAAGATGGATATTTCTGAAACTACTGTGTCACAAAAGTGTTGTTCACCTCCAACGACGGGTGATCCATCCAGGCCGAATTGCAGTGTCTCTGGCAAAGTTAAAATAAAATACACAGTTTACAATAACAAGTAACACGTGTGTATGCTAGAATGCAACTATATTTACTGGCATGCTTTTAACTGTGATGTTCATACTTCAGCTGTAAATACACCTTGAGAATTCTTCCATCCTTCTGGTTCTTTTCTTTTCGAACATTTTATATGCTTGTTATGTTTCTTATAGGTAGCCAAAATATAGGTGGACAGCAGCAACAAATCGCAGTGGGAGGTGGAACACATGGTAAGATATCCTATGGTTCAACTGAGCAGTGTGCCTTTGATAAACACATGCATACATTACTAAATCTACTATTGCTCAAACGCACTCATCACGTTCAAAAACAACCGGTACACCCATGGCGACATAGAGTGGCTCTACGAAATTATCAATCAAATGTACATGTCAAAAATGACAACCTTCAGATGTATTCCATTGCTCTCGTTGGCTCCATATCAGACATTATATATATTTGTAATGCTAATTTAGAATTCCAAAATACAGGAGGACAGCAACCATTTGGAACTACGAGCATATGCAAAGATACAACGTGGTCGAACTGCGCGACGTACCTTTGATAAACACAAAGGCGTATTCCTAAAACTGCTATTTCACAAAAGGCCTGATCGCGTTCATTAAACAAGCTATACATGGAGGTCAACTTCCAGTGTATCTGACAAATTACAGTGAAATGTATTGCTTAAAATAACAAATGACACTTCACTTCTACATATTGCAACGCAAGTGCATTATTTCACGTGTTTCCAAGTTGATCCTAATATTCCTGCTGTAAATACCCCGTTTAATTATTCCAGTGCTCTCGTCGGTTTCGTTGCCGAAATTTCATATACTCGTGTTGCACCTTATATTAAGCCAAAACATACGTGGACAGCCACGACGGAAGGAACATATGGACTGGGATCACGGTGTATAATTGGGCACTGTTCTTCTGCTGTAGGCATACACGCTTTCCTAAAACTGCTACTTTGCAAAGGGATGTGTCACGGTTATTCTCTAGGGGCGCATGGTGGCCGTTACACGGTGCCTGTGCCAAAGTGAGAATGAAATATCTAGATCTAGATTATAATGACACGTAGTAGTTGTGCATGTTCCTATGCAGCTAGACTATGTCACATATATTACGGATTATTTTTATATTCCTGCTGAAAGTGCACCTTCGGAATCATTCCCTTTTCCTCGCTTGGTATGGTTGCCGGTATTTTTATGCACTTGGAATGTTTCTTATAGGAGACCAAAATGTTGAAGGAAGCCAACAACAAGTCGGAGTGTCATCAGGAGATCATGGTAAGATGCCACCTGGTACAACTCCTCGGCGTGATTTGACATACACTTAAAGGTATTCCTAAAGCTGCTATGACGCAAAACCAATCGTGACGTCCAAAAACGAGCGATGCATTTAGGTCGAAATAGCGCGCATATGTAAAGTTACACTGAGATATATAATTATAAGATAATCTTCCTACTACTACCCAGGTCCATATATGACATGCTACACCATCGAATTTTACGGTAACGTAATAACTCAAAGCTTTAATTGATCTCGTTTTACTCACTTGATTAAATTGCCGTCATTGCATATATTTGTAATCTTTCTTATATAAGCAAGTACATAGATAGGCACCGAGAACAAGTCGCAGTGGCACGAGCAAAGTATCGTAGGATATCATGTGCTTGACTTTTGGTGCGTCCTTCGGATTAACACATTTAGTTATTTCTTGAAAAGCCATGAGAGAAACGCACACGTCACTTGTCATGGCGACCGATGCGTCGAATCCGGAATAGTTTCGCTGTGCAAAGTCAGAGTGAAACATATCATTAACAATGACGCAAATTACCGGGTCTGCATTTCTTGACAGTGGTTCACCTTCGGTTTTATACACTTATTCTTGTTGGTTTGGTCTGTAATCCTGGCTTACTTCGTAGCCGACATTTATACCCTTGTATAACATTTATAATGAGCCGAAACATCGGTGGACATAAAAAAACAATTCTCAGCGTCACCAGTAACATACTGAATGATACCACCTGCTCCAATTTCCCGCCGTTCCTCTGATAAACCCATCTACATATTCCTTAAACTGCTCTTTGAGATAGGCGCCCATACATCGTTCCAAAACGAACGATGTATCGCGGCCGAAATAGAGCTCCTTTTCCAACGTTACAATGCAATATACAGCGTAAAACGACAAGTAGCAGGTTTCCATGACGCAACCCATCTAGATTATTTGACACGTTAGTTGAATTTATATTCCATCAAAAAACACACCGCCACAATTATTCCATTCCCCTGTTGTTGTTTTTTATGTTGTTTTTTTTTGTCGCCGATAGTCATGCACTTGAAAGGTTCTTTTTATAATAAAGCAAAATATAGGTGGAAGTGAGAGGAAGTCTCAGTGACCCCAGCAATATATGTAATCATATCATGTGGTCTACTTGAGCACCTTTACTCTGCGTTACATGAATACATTTACATAAAGCTGCTATTTTACAAAGAGCCACGTCACGTTCATAAACCAACGATGCATCCAGGCCTAAACAAAATGCATCTGACAAAGCTACAATGAAATATATGGTTCCAGGTGGAAAGTGGCAGGTCGGCATGTTGCAACCCAGCTGCACTGGTTCACAAGTTTTTAACGTGATTTCTTGTAATCCGTTTGTGAATACGCCCTGAGGATTTATCTTCTCTCCTCGCTTGCTTTGGCTGGTTGCATTTTATGTACTTGTAATTTTCGTTATAGGAGAACAAAATCTACATGGAACCCAACAACAGGCCGCAGTGGGGGGATCACCATCTGGTAAGTTATCAAGTGGTCTGATTCCTCAGCGTGACTATTATATACGCATGTAGATATTTCTTAAACTGCCGTGGTACGAATGCATTTTGGTGACTTACAAAAAGGGTGAATACTCCGAAGCCGAAATACCGTCAGATCTCAAGCAAACGCCCCCCTTGGGCCAGAGATAATGCGACACATTTTTAGCAGAGTTAGGGAGTGCGGGCCCTTGTTCGGCAGCAAAACAAAACTTTAAATCGCGGCGGAGCTATGCAAGAGCAAATACAGTGCAGACTGTTTCCTCAATGAATAACTGTGCCGATTCCACACACAAACGCGGAATTAGTGTCGTGCGAAGCAGTCGGAGAGACGATTGCCTATGATGAATTCTTTGAGATTCAGCCAAGTGTTAGGAGTAGAATCAATGCCTTTGTACATTGCGCGTGAGTACCCACCCGCTCATGACTTGCTTAATGTGGGCTAACCAGCAACGTCGACGGCATAATGGCAAAGGAATGGTAGGTTATGGTACGTTTCAACGTTGGGGCTCAAGCTAGTCCAATGCCCAGACGTCTGCTTGTTCGCAGAAAATTGGTAAATGAAGCATTCCTACGGTACCTAGCAAAGTCGCAAAAAAAACCATACGGAATGGCAGAGGAACGCGTATTGTGGTGATAGTGCTTTTCAAAGATTCGAAGTTCAGATTACACACACATTAGTTCACAACGTTAGTTCACATTACACAAGCACCATCATTAAAACCGCTTGCGCAACAACTTTATTTAAGGCTAACACATGTGGAACCAGCTGCCATAACCTGGTGTTAGCGTACATGTTTGACACCCCCGGCGCCCGTGTTCGATACCGCCCTACGGCTTGGCAAGTTGCATGTGTGTCTGTGTGCTTTTAAAGCCTAGATTTCGGTAGCCAGCTGCGACAAACGATGTTCCTTGCTTGCCTTAAGAGCAGAGATCTTTAATGCCATCCGTCCGGTGTAAACCGTGAGCAGAAATACGAGGGCTCATCCTGGAGACTGCAAACACTGTGAGGTGCATAAAACACCAAGCGCCGCTCAATGTTGCGGGTTCGAACCCTGTATCCACTGCGCTACGTATGCCTGCTTTAGCCGGTCATTGATTAAGCTCAAACATCTGTAGTGCATACCTGCATACCCAAATGTGAACAATACGTATTCGAGTCACGCGTGATTGCAGTATCTTTAATTGTGACGTACATGACACACCTAGAACTATTCTAGCTTACTATAGTCCGATGAAAATGACAACTCACCAAGCCTATCATTTCGCACCTATAGGCATGACTTGCTATGCCGATTAAGGACGCCACTTTAGTGCCGCCATTAACACGCATCGGATAAAGTTATGCTAACCAAGGAATCTCTCTTCCATGTATATTCGCGCCCTTTCTTATCATTTATTGCGTGCTTCCTCACTACACTAAACTTATTCAAAAATTGAAAATTTGAAAATGCGGGAGAGATAACCTGCCAAGCAATTTCGCTTTTTATGCGCGCGCGGAAAACAGGATTACGAAAAGGACAGGAGACGCTCGCTCAGTCACTGGCCACAACTTGCAGTCTCTCGAAAAAGGGAGGGTGGCACTCACAGAAGCAGAGTGGGGGAGGCAGGGTGTGCTTTCTCGAGAATTTACCGTACGTTGGCGGTGCGAATTTGCGGATAACATATATAAATAATATATATTTTTAACAATGACAACAGTCAACCGGTCTGCATATTTCTACGAAAATCAATTTCTTAACATGCGTTCGCCTTTGATTTTTATATTGCTACCATAAATTTGACAATTCATATGATTTCCTTGAAATTTGTGTATACATGAAATATTTCTTATAGGAACCCAAAATATCGACGGACTGAACCAGAAAGTTGAACTGGGACCACAATCAAATGGTAAGCAATACCACGCGGCTCGATTTCGCACCATGGTTTGGTTTACGCACACAAATATTTTCTAAATCTCCATAGCCTTGCACATTCGTAGACGAGCAACGCATCGAGGTCAAAATACTTTGGCAGCACCAGTGATCGAAAGCTGTGTACGAACAGCAACGATGTTTAATTGGTCTGCGGGCTGCGACGCAGTTGCACTCACTGACTGCTTTGAACGTTGATATTTCAATACCAGATAAAAGTCGACCCTTAAAGAAATGTTCTTCCCTTTAAGTAGTTTGTTTGCTGAGATTTTATATACATGCAATGTTTCTTCTAAAAACCCAGAAGGAGAGGGACCAAAAGAACCAGAACACTCATCTCCAGAAACATCTGGTAAGTGATACCACGCGGTCCGATTGCGCGAAAATTTCTGTTATTCGCACGTGTAAATATTAAAAAACGGCTATTGCACAAAGGCACTCGCCATGTTCAAAAACGAGCCGCTCGTAGAGGCCCAAACTTTGCTGCTGCCCAAGTTATATATATATATATATATATATATATATATATATATATATATATATATATATATATATATATATATATATATATATATATATATATCGTAGCTGCGCTGCATGTTGCAACACAGCTACGTTAATGGACATACCTTCATCTTCTCCTTGCATATGCCACCAATACATCAACATTTCGAATAAAATTATTTCTCTTTATTGCCACATTTGCCGAGATTTACTAAGATTGCGATGTTTCTTATTGGGAGGCAAGACGCAGACGGACATACATACATACATACATACATACATACATACATACATACATACATACATACATACATACATACATACATACATACATACATACATACATACATACATACATACATGTGTTTATTTATATAACCTTTGTCATGTGAGCATACGTTCGTTGCTGAAGCCGGCGGGCCCCTGAATGAGAGCCTAAACGAACCTTACAATGTTGAAAAACCTGTGAGGACAACAGGCATACAAAGTGAAGCGTGAAATCATTGAATCGTATGGATTAGACAAGCGGAAAAATAAATGCATGAGCCTTCACTCTTTCACCTCGTCTGAGGATAAAAAAAGTGTTTTTAAGCTCGCAGACTCGATATGGTCTCCTACATTGTGCCGGTGATGACTCGTAATGATTCCGCGGTCTACGTTTTCCGTTGTTTCCTTGGTGTTTCTTTTCATCGCTTCAGCGGCATTGTATAAATATCCCGAGCGATCCCTCATAAAATCATTTTTAGTTGAAAGTTAGCGCTGTGGCTGTGTCTACTCTGCCTTTACGCACTCTGTGTTACAACTGGACTGCATGTTGTAATACAGCTGCATTTATTCACATCCTTTCAAGGTGGATTTTCATATTTCAGCTATAAATCAGCACTTCGATCAATATTGTTCCTGTCACTTGCTTTGTTTGCTGAAATTTTATGTACTTGCGATGTTTCTTACAGGCAACCAAGGCACAGACGGTGTTCTCGAACAGCTCCCAGAGTTACCACCATCACTTGGTAAGAGATATCACGAGGACTTATTGGATACCCTTCGTATGATTTACATATGTAAATATTTCTAAAACTGCTGTTAGCCGCATAGAAATTCTTGGAACTACGAACTGGTCACATTCCTAAACAAGCAATGATTCGACGTCAAAATAATATGACGCTCCCAAATTTACAATAAAATGTACAAATAACAACGTCAAGCAGCAGGTCTGCATAATGCAACCCAGCTGGATTTCAATTTTAACATCGATTTTCGTAATCGTGTATAAAATAAATTAGTGGATAATTCTGTTGTTCTCTATTGGCTTAGCCGCTCATTTTATATCCTTGCATCGTTCCTTTTCGGGAGCAAAACAACAGGTGTAAACAAAATTCATGTCGCGCTGGTACCAACACCTTCTCTTGAGCAGCATCACGCGTTGCAATCGCTCGCACTTAATTTGATACATCTGTGTTCCACTCGAAACTTTTCTAACGACACGTGCACTGGTCTTCGGTTCGTTCTCGGGGAGCATTTTTAGATGCGACAGTATCTTATGCTCGGGGCAGTGTCCGTTCTGCGGCGTCCGCATTCACACTGCGCATGCGCAGCTCTCCTCATTCTCCTCTCCTACACAGGTGTACGCTCTCCTCCTCTCCTCTTCCCCTCTCCGCCACAGGTGCAGCGCTGCAGATCATTGCATATAACTCTCTCTCACTCTCTCTCAGGGTACGTCGACAGGCGGGGCAAGTGTCGCGGCGCAGTATAAAGCGTGCGTTCGCTGTGCTTCCGTCGTTCTCGGTCTGTGCAGTGATGTGTGAAACGTCATGAACATCGTCAACGTCGGCGCTAGTTGCAGCGGCAGCGCCACCGCATTCTCTCACTCTAACTTTCATTGGGTTGTGTTGCCAAGTGAAACTCGATGCGCACCCCCGCGACGCTTTCGCATCCCGCCATGGTTGCCCGTAGGGGAAGATGACATGTTTTATCACTTTCTTGCGACGCGCACCCCAGTCCAAGCTAATCGTTCATGTTGCTTCGCGAATGACGTTGACCATTGTAGAAACTTTCCATCAATACGCATATTTTACTGCCTTCTAGAAGATCGGTGTTGGCACCAGAACGCGCTGTTACGAATGCATCAAACCCGACGTATTTCATCGCTGGTCATTTATTGTCGTCGACTGAAGCCTGTTCACGCTGCTATCCCGTGGCTCCGTGATTAGCTTTCCTTTCTGGGCATAGTTTCGCCCAAAACACATTTTGACTGTCAAAGCTCGTAGGTACCCTGCGTCCTTCATCGTTACTATCATGTGACAATATCCAAACCTATAGCACCACGTAGCTCGAGAAACGGGCCCTTGCATTTACATGAATAGGGTCTTCTCACTAGAAAGAATAGCTCAACTGAAGTGGAATAGCACCCAAGCAGGAACGTATCACAAAAAAAGCAAAAAGAAAAGTAATTACTGACACCTGAGGTACCTCAAGTACAGAGGACGTGCTATGTCTAACTTCTCTTTTCGTGAACCTTAAATCAGGGAAAAACGTTTACGCTTCCGCCGCGAGAAGAGCAGCAGCTGCCCAGCAGAATTTGGAATGTTGCCTTCCCTTTCACGCACCACCAAAGAAAGACATAACCACCAATCATGGCATGCTAAGTTGCACCGATCCGCCGGTGAAAGCGATAGCTTTCAGGCATCCCTGCGACAATTTAGACCCAGAAGACAGCTTCATTTAACGTTCGTCCCTTCTTCATTATGCGAAATTTGCGAGCTAAGTCAAAACGGGAAAATTTCGCGTGCTTCCGGATGGTCACCGCTTATACGAGAGCCTTAAGTCGAGGCGTATGTTTCAAAGAGCACGATTTTATTTTATATTCCTTTGAGGTGGTGTACGTAATCAGCTCTGACGTTCTGCAGTTTCTCATATGAGCAAGTCCTATTGAGAATTAGCCCGCACCAGTGCCGATTGCGGGAGCCGTAGTACGAGGGCTTTAGAGTGGCACAGCCTAGTGGGACGCGCTGGTTGCAGTAATACAAAGCAGCTGGAAGCTACAAAGCATGCTTTCTATACATACATACATACATACATACATACATACATACATACATACATACATACATACATACATACATACATACATACATACATACATACATACATACATACATACATACATACATACATACATACATACATACATACATACATACATACATGCTTCTGGGCGCAGGTAAAACCACCTCTTTGCGACTCTGGTTATCACGTGAGCCTCTTAAGCACCGTTGCTGGAAAAGTCAATAGGAAGTGCATGGTGACCACCGATGAACGGACAAGCATTGCAAGAAAAAAATGAGAGGTTGCTGTGGTTGTCTACATCTACACGATTTCCCACAATTTGAAAACGAATACGAGGAGATGTGGCGTAGATGAAGTCTTTTCTGCAGCACAATGGTTGCAAGGACGGCACAATGTAATTAATAGTGACAGGAGTTGGAAGCCCTTCTGTGCGAAAAAATCAGCGTAACCCTTTAGTATATTGTGACAATTGTGGTGTTTATTCTGTACCTCAGTCATGTCAGCACGCGCACATCGGACAGACCGGCGTGCGCCTGAATAAGAGATCAAAATGACATAATTACAATCCAGGAAAAGCTGTAGCAGGCCATCTAAGTATCCACTGCGAGAGGTGTGGTTGCACTCCACTGTTTGAAAATACACGAGTTCTAAATAGGAAAAAGGCGAAGTGAAGCGTCAGATCATTCAAGCGTATGGAATAGACAACAGAAAAAGAATTGGGTCAGCTTTCCCTCTTGGACCGTGTCTGAGCAGGCAAAAAGTGTTTTTAATCTGGAAGATTTGATATGATCTTGTTGCTTGTCACAGAAAAGAACAGCGTAAGTAAGACGCACTAAAAGAAGAGGCAGACAAAACAGGCGCTCCCTCTCCTTTTTGTGCGTCTTATTTGCGCTGTTCTTTACTGTGATGATGCAATATCTACTAGCTCAAGAATCTCTTTTACTGATGTTCTTGTATATTGTGTTAATGACGACTCGCACGGATTCTGCTCTGTACCATGGTGTTGTTTCCTTGTTTGTTATCGATCCACCGGCGTTGTACAAACAGGACGTGCGATCGCTCATAAAAATGTTTTTCATTTGAATGTTAGCGATGTGTCTGTGCCTACTCTTCCTTAGCCTCAACGTTGTTCTGCTCATCTTTGTCACAGCTTGACTACATGCAGCAATTCACCTACATTTATTACTGATACGCTTTCAACGTTGATTTTCATATTCCAGCTATGAATCAACACGTAGATTCATCTTCTTGCTCTCACTTTCTGTTGTGGCATATATGTTATGTACTTGGGATGTTTCTTGCAGAGAACGAGGAAGATGAGGGGCAGCAACACAAGGTTAAATTGCTGTTTAAGAAGCTCTGGGGATAAACACAAATAACTATGACAAGTCGTAGCTCTACATCCTCCCATGCAGCTACATTTACAGACATACCTTTAACTTCGATTTCCATTTTTCGTCAATAAACCAACACTCCAATTATACTTGTTCGTCTCACTTGAATTCCCTGCCGAGATTTTATACGCTTCCGTGGTTCTCATGCGCAATGAAGACGATTACAGACCGGAACAGTAATTGCTGACGGCACCACCAGCATTGCAATACACGTGGCAAAGTTGTAATAAGTCACATAGTTGACGATGACAATAACAACTCTTCATGTTGGGACGCTGCTGCATTTGCCAACATGCTTTCAACTATGATTTCAGCTGTAAATACACGTTGATATTAATTCAATTCATCTCATCGGTTTCATTTCGGACGTTTTGATAAGCAGTAAAACTGCTTCTGATAAGCAGTAAAAATGTAGGTCGAGGGCGCCAACAAGTCGCACTGGCCACCAGCAACACATCATAATATAAAATGTTGTCCAATTTCGGTGCGTCACTTTGATATACACTGATAATGCACTCTGATACTATGATATATACTACGTTTGCGGATATGCTTTTATTGAAGCCGAGCTCCAAATACGACGACGATGATCAAGATCGAGCCAAGCAGACGATGATGATTCATACAGATGAGGGAAAATGTACAAGTGATGAAGTGGAGCAGAGAGAAAGAAGATTCAATTGTATGATAAAATCACAATGTATACATATTCTTCAAACTGAAACTGCACGGAAAAAAATCTCGTCCCATTTAAAAACAACCCATGCATCCAAGCCGCAATAGAGCGCCCCTTCCAAAGTTACAATAAAAGAAGTAGTAGCGTGACAAAAACGCTTTCACGCTTTCAAACTCGATTTTCGTAGTTAGAGAAATAATCCTCTTTTGTTGTTGGTTTTGTTACCGAGATTCTGTAAAATTCTAACGCTTCCTATAAGAAGACAAAATATGTAAGGACAACAACAAGTTTCAGTAGAACCATGAACATATGGAATCATACGACCTGGTCCAATTCTGCAGCGTGCTTCTGATCAACGCACTCACAAGCATTCTCGTAAAACTGCCTCTTCACAAATGGTCTGGTCACGTTTAAAAAGGAGCGATGCATCGAGGCGCAAAGAATTTGTCTCTGGCAAGCTTACAGTAAAGTTCCTGATGGATGGTTCTTTGAGGTGCTCCTCTGTTTTAGGCGTCAAAAACGCGCACCATCAGAGACGGCATTGGCGAGGTGTTGAGCTCATAGCCGCAGGCGCAGCGACTACAGGTTCGCTCGAACACGGGAAGGGAGCGAAACACGAAACAGTCACTTCGAGACTTCATTAGCTTCTCACTGGAGCTAATGGAGACTTTATTGTGCTTCTCACTGGAGGAAGCTGACTGCACGACGCCCGAAAATTCTGTGCCCTCTTACGCAAAAATAGCCTATACAACATGTAAACATTCGGCAACTCTTTCTGAGGCTTCATATACCCCGCTCCCTGCAGTGACAGAAACAGAAACGAACAACAGAAACGTGGCCCTGCACACGTTTCTGTTGCCTCGACCTCAGCGAAGCACGGACAGGCAGCCCCTTTCACTTCGGCCCAGATGCCTTCCCCACGCCTTTAACCGCATCCAGTGAGTCTTTGAGGCATGCGTGTGGTAACAGCGCTTCGGGGTACTGTGGAAGTGCGTGACAATGCAGGCGTCTGTCTCCTTGTGGCCCCTTGGGCACCAAGGCGCCACGAGGTACCGTTTAAACAGCGATTCCTCAACTCTCGCGAGTTGCGAGAGGCATCCCGCCGCGGTGGTCTAGTGGCTATGACACTGGAATGCTCATCAGAAGGCCCCGGGATCGAATCCCTGCCGCGGCGGCCGCATTTCGAATGCAGCGTGATGTTGAGCGTCGTGCGCTGTGCGACGCTGGCGTATGTTAAATAAACCCTTGGTAAAAATTTCGGGAGCCCTCCACGAAGGCGCCTCTCATAATGATATCGTGGCTGGGGGACAACAAGCCAAAAAATCCATGAGTTATGGGAGCCGCACCTCCCTCTTCGGCTAACGACCAGGTGAACGAACGCGCCAAAGACGCGGTTGGAGCAATGCTCCATGTCGACAAACGCCGCTAACGCGGCAGGGGTCAGCTTAACAAGAGGGAAACGGGGCCATATGCGTTGCACTGATAACCACTTGCACATCGCCGAGTAAAGGAACTTATCTGCACCACCGCGCCTTCCTAGAGACGGGCTTAAACTTTGAAAAAGTTTAAACTAAAAAGTTTAAAAAAACATGTAGCAGGTCTGCATATTGCAACGCAGCTGTATTTATTGACTTTGATATTGATATTTGAGCTGTAAATACACACTTACAATTATAGCGTTCTCCAGATTGGCTTTATTGCCTACATTTTATACGCTTCTAGTGTTCCTTATAGGAAGCCAAAAGTTACAGGTGGACAGCAACAAGTCGCAGTGGGAGGAACAACGCATGCTAAGTTATCCCTTGGCCCAACTGCGCAACGTACCTTTGCTACATGGAAACATATGTTCCTAAATCTACAATTCCTCAAAGCCGTTCGTCACGTTCTATAACACCGGTTCGTCGAGGCCAAAACAGAGTGCCTGTCTTGAAGTTAAGAAATAAAGTTTAAAATGAGAAGTAATGTTGCAGCGCGTCTAGATTATTTCGCATGTGTCAAGGTTGATTCTTATACCCCAGCTGTAAATACACCTTGAGGATTATACCGTTCTCCTAGAATGATTCTTCATGTTTAGACACTTCCAATGATTCTCATAAAACCAAATATACGTAGGATGACAGCAACAGGTCTCAGTGCAATGCTCAATGATATCACGTAGTCAGTGAAGCGTCCAGTCCAAAATGGTGTGTCTCTGCCAAAGTGACAATGAAAAAAAAAAATCCTGCAGTTCCCGCTTATTGTGGGAAGTAGTGTCATGCGAAACAGTCAGCGATAAAATTGCGCCAAGAAAAGAACCCTATATTCCTAAACAACAACACGGCGGCTGCATTTCGATGGAGCAAAAATGTCGAGGCTCGCGTACTTTGCGATGTCAGTGCACGAAAGACCACAGGTGGTCAAATTTCCCACAGGTGGTCAAACCCTCCACTACGGCGTCTCTCATAATCACAGCTGGTTCTGGAACGTAAAACTCCAAACATTAATCAAATCAATCAAACAGCAACAGCAAGAAGAAGAAGAACAAGCTTCCTTCTTTATTTCACATATAAATCTATTGGAAACCATCTACGATGAATTTTCTGCTTTAAGTCATTCTAGATGGCTCTGCTGCGTTTTGAACACTATTTTCCTTATAGTGTCTGTAAACTCCATACCTAATCGCCCTTCATTCGGAGCTCCCATAAACCATTTTGCTGATGTCACCGGAAATAGAAGCCTTAAACAATTTGGAATTTCGTGCGTGGCAACGAGTGCCGTCTGTGCTAAATCACACATACATAAAAGCATTCTCTCGCCCCGTAGCCGCCAATAAATAGCTCACCTTGCCCTTTCCCCATTACTTACCGATACACGTTATTTTAATTACCTCGCAAGGTATTCGGATGGTCATTAAAAAACCTTAAAAATTCATCGTTATGTGGAGTTGATAGTATTAATATTAAATTCTTGAAAAACACTCTTGGATATATTTTCTATTACCCCTTCAAGCATTTTTTCACTGTCTCTGCAGTATCCTGGCCTTCCGGAGTGCCAGTTCACAAGTCGGGGGTAACACACAATCGATCAAATTTCCTCCCGATTTCATCAAAATCTGTCCTGTGCAAAGTATTTTATGAAATGATTTTTACTCACCTTGTTAATTTTCTCGAGTCAAAGCAGTTTTTCACACTTTCCCAACATGGTTTCCGCGAGAATGTGTCTTGTGAAATGCAGCTTTTAGTCTGCACTAATGACTACACTTCTTACAGGGTTCTGGACTTGCCATAAATTGTATTTTCTAGATCAGTCATCAGTTACTACTTCTTAAGCTGAAACAATTAAATCTAGATCCCAATGTGCTTAAATGCGTAATTTATCGGAAAATAGCTAACAAAGACTACGCTACCTCGCTTCAGACTGATCTGGGTTACATGTTTAACTGGTGTCACTTGTGGAACATAGAATAAAACATTTCAAAATGCAAAGCAGTGCGCTTGTTCCGTACCTTACTTGCATGTCTACACTATCACCTTTACAACATTCATTTCGAAGCTGTTTCATATTATAAATATCTAGGTGCTCATATTCTCGATAACCTGTCATGAAACAACAATGTAAAGTACATCATCGCCAAAGCTAACCGTTCACTCGGGTATTTTCGAAGGAATTTTTACATGGCACCCTCATCCTATAAAGCTTCTTTGCACTACCTACATCCGACCATCACTTGAATATGCATCATCCATCGGGGATCTTGGTGGCGCTAGACTTACACACGAGCTCGAGGCAGCCGAGAATCATTCATTTCGCTTCATACATACATACAAAGAACTTTATTGTGAGACCAGAGGGACTAGTTTAAGGAGGTCCTTGGACCCCCTCAACCAGTCGGTGGCTCCACCCAGGTCGGCACCGGAAGATGAGCATCCTCCGCGATGGCCCGGGCCCTCCGGACAGCCAGCAGTTGCAGACCCAGGTCCGGGCTGTGTAAGCTCCGCCGCCACGAGTCCTCGTCACAAAAATCAGTCCCTACATTCGCGGGGCACTGCCAGAGCATGTGTGTTAGCGAGCAACTCTCGAGGCCACAACGAGGACACTCTTCTGGAAAGTCTGGTGCTATCCTGCGATACGTACGCGGGCAGAGATACGTATCCGTCTGTAGGAGCCTAAAAGTGATTCCCTGCGCTCTGTTGAGCCTAGCATTAGGAAGGGGAAAGCGCCTCCTACTCAGCTTGTAGTTAGTCGTAATCTCATGGAACGTTGTCAAGGGATCCTTTCTGAGGTCAATGTTCCCCCCAGACGCCTCACCACCCCCCGCACGGTTCGTGCATTCACGTGCAAGGGTGTGAGCGCTGGCATTGGGATTAACCCCATCAATGCCCTCGACGTGCGCTGGAAACCAAGAGATATGATGACCACCGGCCCATCTCGCCTGCCTGCGACCACTCCGAAGGAGCCGTGCCGCCTGCTGCGAAATTAAACCTCCAGAGAAGGCACGGACGGCCGATCGTGAATCCGAGTAAACCACACAAGGTACCTCTGCCGCCTGAAGAGCTAACGCAATGGCGATCTCCTCCGCAACTGTGACATGATCTGTGCAGACTGATGCCCGGGCCACCAGCTGCCCTTTACCATCGACAACCGACACGCCAAAGGCCCTCCGCGTACTGTACTCCGCAGCGTCCACAAAAAGCGCCGCTTTAGCATCGCTACCTACACTTCGAAGTATAGCCCGGGCTCGAGCCTCACGACGGCCTGCGTGGTGCACAGGATGAATATTGCGCGGAATAGGATCCACCTGAATATCCTCCTGCTCGTCTCGTGTGAGCTGAACCCCGTCAGATATCTCCACCCTAGGAGCCGCAATGCCAGCCTCATCCAAGATCTTCAAACCAGCCTTAGTGCTGGACAGACGAGCCACCTGTGCCGCAAAGTGCGCTTCAATCAGTTCATCAACCGTGTTGTGCAATCCCAGCTCTAAAAGCCGCTCAGTGCTAGTCGTCTGTGGAATTCCCAGAATCCTCTTAAGCCCGACCCTGATGAGCGTATCAATCTTCTTCTTCTCTGTTCTAGTCCATTGCAAATATGGAACCGTATAATTAACATGACTAATAAAGAAAGCATCAAAAACTCTTAGCAGTAGATCCTCTCTCAAACCACCATGCTTACTCGTAATCCGAGAGATCAGGCGCAAAATGTTGCTCGCCTGACCCCCCAATCGCTTAATGGCTCCTCCGTTACAGCCTCGCGCGTCAATCCACAGACCCAGGATTCTCACAGAATCCACTCTCGGAACAACCGTCCCCTCCCGAGACCATAGCCTTACCGGAAGAGAAGCCAAAGGCTCAAGGTTTCGCATGCCCTGTCGCGCCTTCCGAAAGAGTAAGAGTTCCGACTTCTTTGGAGAGAGCACGAGGCCCGTACCCTCGAGAAAACGCTCCGTGACGTCCAGCGCCTCCTGCAGGGACTCTTCAAGCGTGGCCAGAGAGCCACCCTTACACCACACGGTAATGTCATCAGCGTAAATAGCATGTCCAATGCCAGGCACCCCCGCTAGCACTTCCGACAGCCTGTGGAGAGCAATATTAAAGAGTAAAGGGGATAAGACCGATCCTTGCGGCGTGCCCCTCTCCCCCAACTCGTACTCCTCACTCAATACCGAGCCAAATCTAAGACGTGCTCTCCTCCCCGCGAGAAAAGATTGCGTGAAGCTATAAAATTTACGTCCCAAACTCAGCAAAGAGATCTCCCTCAGAATGTGCTCATGAGCAACCGTATCAAACGCCTTAGCAATGTCCAACGCCAAGATCCCCTTGACATCACGCGTAGGATTATCTAGAACGGCCCGCTGAATGAGGAGAAGGGCATCCTGTGTGGATAGCGTTCGCCGGAACCCGACCAGATTGTGTCTGAAGAGTTCATGTTGCTCTACATACTCTGTGACCCGATTATGAATCGCATGCTCTGCGACCTTGCCCAGACACGACGTCAGTGAAATCGGACGCAGGTTGTCTACATGCGGTGGTTTACCAGGCTTAGGAATGAGGACCACCGTTGCAGTACGCCACTCAATCGGCACCTGCCCAGTGGACCACACATTATTGATCTCTTTCGTAATAATCTCAATAGCTTTATCGTCAAGGTTACGTAGGAGCCTATTTGTGATCCCGTCTGGACCCGCTGCGGATCTACCATTAAGGTTAAACAGAACATGCCTAATCTCTGACACCGTGAAAGGCGCATCAAGCTCTTGCCTGTCCGCACCTCCATATTCGCTCGATAACCGATCCCCAGTCGCATTTCCACTCCTAAGAGGCAGGTACTGGTTGGCAAGGTCATGGGCCATCTGTGCCTCCGTGATTCCCGTACTCAACTGCTTCCTAATGATCCGATCCGTCGCCAGACAAGCCGCCCCCTTCGATGCCTTGTCATTAAGGAGACTCTTTAGCAGCCCCCACCTACTACCCCTACGCATTCGGCCATCCGTCTCATTACATTTTTCGATCCATTGTTGCCGGCCAAGATCCTTGGCGTAAGCCTCTATTTCCTTATTGAGCAAGGATATTCGCGCCCTAAGCCTCCTATTCAGCCTCTGCGTACGCCACCGATTAAGCAGCCCATTTTTAGCCTCCAGCAAATGCGCCAATTTAGAATCCATTTTGGGAACTGCCAGCTGAGTTTCAATCTCCTTCGTAGCCCTTTCCACTGCCTGCTGCAGCCTAGTGAGAAGCCCTGCAAAATCATCGCCATCCGAGGCCTCTTCCTCTCTGATGCGCCTGAAGAGATCCCAGTCCACATATTTGTGCCTAAAAGGTGGCGGTGGTCGGACCTCAATAAGCGTCTCCAGAAGGTAGTGATCACTGCCTAGATCCTCCTGCAAGTTGCCCCACTCCCCGTCCACATCCCTAAGGAATACCAGGTCAGGAGTGGTATCTCGCTTCACCGAATCTCCCCTTCTCGTTGGAAACCTAGGGTCCGTGATCAGCGTGAGCCCCAACTCCGAGGCCCGATTAGCTAAACCCGTACCCTTAACAGTACTACGAACGTGCCCCCATTCCATATTGGGAGCGTTAAAGTCTCCCGCAACAGCCAAGGCCTTACCCCCAGCTTTCCGAATCGCAGCCGAGAGCAAAGTCCCAAAGTCCCTCTGCCTGTCTGAGGGAGAACTATATACATTCAGAACAAAAACACTGGCCCGACACTTACGACCTGGAATAATCTCTACCAACTGGGCTTCAAGCCCCGACTTGTACTGTGGTATATCATGCGAGAGGAAAGACAACCCCTTCGCAACCAGGATTGCTATCCCCCGTCCCTTGTCGCCACGGCTGGCGACAGCGCGATACCCGGGAAAGGTCAAATCCTCCCCCATCAACGTTTCCTGTAAAAGAATGACCTCCGGCTTATGTTCTGCCGATCGAACCAGCTGCACCAGAGCAGCCCTACGCTTGCTGAAACTGGCACAGTTCCACTGCCAGATCTTAAATCTACCCTCTTTACCTGCCATGGTTACGAAGCACACTTTATCACATCAGCAGCCGCGCTGCCCTCCCTGCTAGGACCGGGATCGTGCAACTGCGATTCGGCTGCCATCTCATGCCTACCCTTAGCAAGAGCCTTTGGACGCTCCAGCACCGTGATCCTACCCTCCAAAGAGGACAGAACATCCATCATTCGAGATAACGTCGTCTCCATACGTGCCCACCTATCCTCCACGCCGCCAGCCACAGAAGACGGGGCGGCTTCCAACTGACCTGCAACGACTGCAGCCGTACTCTCCGATTGCCCCTCAGCTGGATCCAGGGCTCTGCGCTTGGCTTTACCCCAGAGGGGACCATGTTCTTTCCGATCGCCCTGCGCCCTCTCCTTGAACGACTCAAAAGCCGCCTTGAGTTCCGCCAAGTCTCTCCTCAACTGTTTATTCTCGGCCTCGAGAGCTAGCATACGGGGATTTACTACATGCTCTGACCTGCTTGGTGACCGGCCTCTTCGTTCAGGAGGCCCAGGCTTCGGCTGATTCTTGGCTTTATCCACCCACGTGGTATGCTTGTCAGGTTGCGAGCGACCCCTGCTGTGGGACCGCGCCGACGCCTCACGTTGCGAAGACCGCTGCCCAGCCGCATCCGTGCGAGTTGCCGACCGAGAGCGCCCCCTGGACTGGGAGCGCGAGCGCCCTCTGGACTGAGAGCGCAGGATGGAAGGCTTCCCCGCAGCTGCGGTCTCTGCCGATGATTCACCACCTTCAGCTCTGCCGGCACCGTACCGCGCCGCGATCTGCTGTTTTCTTGCGCGTTGTCGACGACGCCGCACCACATATGGCACCTGAAAGCGCTCCTTGCATTCCTTGCAGCCCGTAAGATGTGGGCCACTGCACAACCCACACGTGGGCACACACTCATGACGCTGAACTTCACCCGTCGGGCCCGAAACCAGGGGCACTCTACATCCACGACACTTCGCTTTCTCCTCCGCACTGCTAGGGCAGACGTCGGCCCGATGGCCAACTTGTCCGCAGGCAAAACAAACGTCCACCTGGCGACGATAAAGGTAGCAGGGCACAAGCGCTGTTCCGCACACCACCGTGTCCGGCACCTTCATGCCGTCAAAAAGCACCACCACAGCCGACGTGGTCTTAATCCGCTTCGCCTCCAAGATCGTTGGGTTGCGACCAGTAACAACCATGCGCTTAAGCGCCTCATCATCAATCGACGGGTCAATGTTGCGAAGAACCCCCTTACAGGTGTTCTCCGGGGCCGCGACATACGCAGACACCTCAAACGACCCCATCCGAGTGTAAATCTTGCAGACCCGCGCATACTTCATCGCATTAAACTCGTGCGGGGTAGAGACAACAACGATATTTTGCACCTTGTTCGGGCACACCGTATCCTCCTTCGTCTGATCCTCGGTCAGGCCTGCCGCCATAGATAGAGCTTGAGCTAGGTGAACAATGTCCGCTTTCGCCACATTCAGCCCGCCTCGCGGACGGACTATAACCTTGATATCATTCCTCGGGAGCCTCGACATCCGTGAAGCTCCTGCAGACCACCTCAAGCCTCGTCGCACCGCTTCTTGCACCTTGCCAGAGCCGGCCATCGTCTTCACTCCACCACGCTGACCGCCGCCACCCGACGGTCCGTTTCTCACATCACCTTTCCGGGAACGAAATGCCGCAGTCCACCCGGCATCTTCCAGCTCCTCAGGACTCGCGTCCATCCCTTCCACCTCTACCGTTGCCGGCATAACGCTATCGCCTCCCTCCGTCACGAAGACGAAGGCGGTCGCGAAGTTAGGCCTAGGCCTCGCACACCGCCTACCCAGAAAAGTAGGCTTAGAACGTTAGGCCCAGCACCTCTCAACGTGGCCGAATGTTCAAACTTCCGGGATATGCTCAAAAATGCACCCACCGGCATAAACTTGATATCACCAGAATCCGTGCGTCTTGCTGCTACAGAAAATACACAATTTTCCAAGGTTCCGACGGGAAATCCGCAGAAAACTATTCAAAAAGCAGGAGCCGACGTGAGCCCAACCGCACTGGCCAGCGCTCCCTAGCGGAGTCCCCCATTTCGCTTCGTTTTCTCCAATTACAAACTCATTGCAAATGTTACCCTAAAAAAGTCCCAGCTTAACCCTCCCGAACTCGCCATTCGGCGAAGGATAGCCCGGCTCAGCCTGCTCCATCAATTTTATTATAACAATAACCTTCGTTAACAGTTTGTTGAACCCCTTTCATTCATCAGATCATTATCTTTCATTATCAGATCTATCACAATAACCTAGGAATCGACAAAACTAAATATATTCTACCGTCGAAATCACGTATAACCCGGTCACACCACAGCAAGAAAGTCCAAGAATTTTCATGCAAAACCACTGCTTTCCAAAAATCTTTTTTTCCCCGAGCAGCACGTAGTTGGAACGCCCTGCCCGATGAAGCTGTTTCATCCACAACTGTCGCTTCATTCATGAATGCGATAGCAAATCTGCCAGCTATCCTTTGAACTTTTTTTTTCTTTCTTTCTTTTTATTTCATTGTCACAGCATTTAATCTCTACCGTGTGTGTCTGAGTTGTATTACTTTCCTATGTTCAGTGCTAGCTCGATTGTATCACGCTTCGTCGATTGTGTCGATATATGTGTTTTTCTCGCTTTTTTTATCAACAAAACTTGCTCATTCTGAAGCGCTGCATTGACTTCAATGTTTGTAAATCCCTGTTTTTTTTTTCTTCTATATTTCCCCCCGACATTTTTTTTGTGTTTTAAGCTTCTGTTGTTTTCTTGCCCTGGAAAATGTATTTTCAAGTGTATCTGTTACCCACTCCTGCCTACGACTTCGCATAGAAGTCGGCAGTATTGACTAAATAAATAAATAAATATTGTCACGTGACACAGCAGCTGCAGAGACCACAACTGCACCGTCCGAGAGAATAGCGCTAAATCGGCAAGAGGGCTGCGAGTGGCGCGTGCTGTTTTTTTTTTTTACATGAGTCAGGAACTCCGCATTACTTTATTATGCCTGTCGTTTTTTTTTTTTTGTTGTAAAAGGCTCGTACCGCAGCGCTCACAATATAGCCAGTCTAAGGATGGCTTCACTCTACAGGTCAGCTCGCTCTCAGAAGCGTTGGACTTATATCCTGAAGCAGCTGAGCATGAGGTCAGCAAGGACACCAATGTGGTCTTGTTGTTTTGCTACATGGAACGTTTTAGAGTACGGTGCAGCAACAAACAATGACTGAAGGAGAAGCGATCCTCTTCTTGTATCCTGGTTTCCTGTTCCGCTGTGCTACAAGCTGGGAATGGCAGGGCAAGAGGCCATGCTTTTTTCATCTGCTGCCACTGTTGTAACTCCATAACTTTTCGGAGATTCTCATGTGCCACTTCATCAATGCGTTCGATACCTGCCTCTTTCTTCCTCTTTTCCGCTATTGATTATTTCCATCGCACATACATAGAACTGTTACTCTACATACATCACCACTCCCGTGGCCGAGCGGCAAGGTATGTTGTTCTTTGCGGGAGTGGGAGGTGGCTGGACCTTCCGTTGACGGAGGATGCATACGCGACTTCCGTGGATGGGAGTTGGTCTTCCACCGGGATGGTGCTGTTGGGTATCTGCCGCGAGGTTTCCTCTGCACGGGGAGGCCTACAGGCAGGTAGCCGGGCTCGACTGAAGCGCTGAGGCACGGTATCGGAATCCCGAGATACGAAGAGCTTCACGCAGTACCATCTTTTAGCAGCCTTTATTTTTAAGGCAAAGCTTCGTTTGGAAAGCTGTCCCGGTACTCCATCGTTGAATACGCCCCTCATAGGTCCCTCGAGCGGAAGGTCAGGGATCAACAGCTTCACTAGGTAATAGATACGTTCGCTGTTTGAGAGCGCCCTAAGGGAACGTTGCATTTTCACGTGACACAGCAGCTGCAGAGGCTAGAACTGCACTGTCCGAGAGACTACCTATAAATCGGCAAGATGGCCCCGAGCGGCACAAGGTGTTCTTTTTGTTTAAATGCGAAGCATTTCTTAGCGAACTTCGGCGAGTTTGAGCGTATCTATCTATCTATCTATCTATCTATCTATCTATCTATCTATCTATCTATCTATCTATCTATCTATCTATCTATCTATCTATCTCTATCTATCTAGCCGCCTACGATTTTGTGCTCTCTTAGCCGTTTCGTTAATGGGATGTATACGAAAATTGGTATGAAACAACATGACTGCATGACGAACACAACTGAGAGATCATAACAAGAAAAGCATGATATGCATGTCATGAGTGGCATGATCTAGATGCCGCGGTCTCGGTGCTCTGCTGCCGTTTCGCTATGGGACGTATGCGAAAATTGGTATGGCACAACATGACTGCCTGACGAACATAAATGGCAGGTCATAACGTGAAAATCATGACATGAATGTCATGAGCGGCATGATTTACATGCCACGGTCTTAGTGCTCTCCTGGCCGTTTTGTTAATGAGTTGTGTACGAAAATTGGTATCAGGCCGCATCAAATATACTCTGAATAGCAGCTGGGTTACCTTTCACTGTACGTTCTCTACTCTGCGTCACGAATGACGCACTTGATGTTTTCCAGAGCATGAACTCGCTAGTTCCTGAAGGGTTGATGACTGAAAGAGAGCGTGATCCATCAAGCTTTTTGTATATAGTAGCAAAGGACACATAGCGTGAAAAAAAAGAGGTCACTCTAGCCCAGTAAGAAAATCACCAAGCGCGCTAATGAGTAAAGTAAAGCTTGAGATGCGAGGAACATGTGCCTCCCTTTTGTTAAATAGTAAATCAGCAACGTCGACATATTAACAAAGTACAAAATGGAGTGTCACCGCAAAGGTGCTTACCTAGTTTCATTTTCAGGCTCTCTTTGTTGTTGTTGATGGGCACCTCGTAATGAATTCATTAATCGATCGCATCATTCCTCTCGCTACGTGGATTGAAACGTGGTGTATCTGCCACGTGCCCATTCTACACCTCTGACCGTTCATTCTTTCGCAGTATCCCCGTAGAATGGTGAACTTTTCCTTCTCACTTCGCCCTCACCACCGACATTATTCTCTTCAAATTCTCCATAGAAGACATTCTTTGAAGGGACGAAATCCAGCCTGAATTACCAGTTTTCGGGTTTCCTCCCCTGATGTAATCTTGATTTTCTGATGTTTCGCGTCGACAATCACCATTTTATTTTGATGTCTGAAGTTTTACGTCCGGAAACCAGCTATGATTATGAGAGACGCCGTAGTCGAGGGCTTCGCAAATTTTGACCACCTGGGGTTCTTCAACTTGCACTGACATCGCACAGTATGCGGACCTCGACATTTCACCTCCATCGAAATGCAGCCGCCGCAGCCGGGCTTTGATCCCGAGACCCTCGAATCAGCCACTAGACCACTATTATTTGAGAGACGTCGTACCGAAAGGCTCCGGAAATTTGCTGCTACCCTGTGCGTACCTAAATAATACGCCTCTGAGTTATTCAGGCTCCCACTTATTGCGGTTGGAAAGCTGAGTGTATGCTAGTGCTGTTTCACAGCTGAGTGTATGCTTGTGCTGTTTCACCACGACATATTGCAATCTTCTGGGGATGCTATGGAATTTACCATTTATCGCCATTCCCTCGTGAGGAAGGAATCATCAGCCGTGTTGTTTTCTTCGACGAGATTCCTAAAGGAGGAATATGCCTCTCATCGTAAGACATATGCTTCTTACGTTCTTCTAAATACAATGGGGCGTCTTGTAACCCCTTGAACTTCAAGTGAATATTCAAGCAATTCTGATAGTCTAGCTTCGCTGCATGGGGACATTGAGCGAAACGTTCCGAGGTAGAGCCTCCAGCGGCAGTCTGTTTGAATTTAGCGATTTTTAGCAGCCTTGCCTGATTTGCCCTTCCCACCACCCCTGCGGTCGGATGCATCGCAGCTGCGTCTGACTAGCGAACTTCATTTCTGAAACCGCTACCGCAGCAAGTAGGCCAAATCCAGTTTCAGTGAGGGAGTGAGTGGGTGCGTGGAGAGCGACGCACTTGAACATACATGCCTTTGTAGAAGGCGATCGCCCTTTCAAAGCCACTCCAGCAATGGAGTGTCGTTAAAGATGTAGGGAGCCTTCTATACTTAAAATGGGCCCCCATGTCCTTATGCTGACGCACGAAAGTGCTTCATCATGAAAGAAGCCTTCCGCTGACTAAGCAGTCGGGCCACTGGCATCTTTTCCGCCTGGCATTTCGGGGCCGTCTTGGCGCTCACGTCACTTTCTACCTCACTGTTTTCTAATATTGATGCAGCTACTTCCAAGAAAAGAACTCTGGAAATTCTGGTCGACTGCCATTAGTGTCGGCGTTTCTGCTGTGCTGAGAACGTGATAAAGCCATTACTTCAGGTCTTTATTTGAAACCATATTTACAACAACGTCATTAGTGTATCATCTATCGTATTGACGATTTTCTTGTTTTTGCAACGTGTGGTTCCTTTAATAAAACAGAAATCCGTCGACGAAGGTTTTTAACTCACCGAGAGGTTGACTCAAATTCATGTACTTGGAAGGAAGAAATGTTTTCGAACTTGCGAAGAGGGCCTAGAAGACGAATGGGAGGCCCTGCTGCTGACGCAAGACCTCGGAAACCAACTGTGGTTGGTCGACAGGGCTCGAGCGACACCGGCGAGCCATGGCTACCAACACTGAGGAGGCCACCTACCACTGGGCTCATAAGTCCTGGTCCTTCAATAAAGTTTTTTTTCTCTCTCTCGCTCTCTCTGTCTGCGCGGGTAGCAGGAGTTCATGTAACTTCACCATTTTTTTTTTGCTGTTATTGTCGCATAAGTCACAGTTTTCATGGCCCGGAGTGAGTAATGCAAAGAATTGTACAGAAGAATATCTAGGCAGAAAAGGGATCACGCATAATCAGGCCGATAGGATGGAAGGCGTGACCACATGATATTAACTCCTCTTGTTACGTGCCGCGTACATTATCGTGACACGCACTTGCGTAATCTATAGCCTGTCTATTGAATATTCTGCCTTCAAAGCAATAGCGGGTTGAAAAAAGTCCGAGGTGGTCAAGGCGGGAGAAAAGAATACTAATATTGCCTCATCCTTGTGACGCGTATGGGCATCTTTATAAACAGTGGCGCAAATTACCTGAAACCCTATACAAATATGCATTTTCCAGTAAAGCCTCAAATGGTAGCGTCATATGCGCGTCGTCCTACTCTTGTCCTTGGTTTATTTCTTGCACTGGTTTTCACTACGACAAAAATTTTCGAGGATCACGTTGTTCTCCTAATTCGAATCAAATCATTGTGCGTGAAGTGCTGTAATCGAACCAAGGAGCGGTGGTTCCACAGGTACCATAGTGAACACCTCCACAACAAAACGTGAAGTCGCTGAGCAAGGGCTTGGCTGTCAGCAGAGCTGTTTCTGGCCCTTATCTCTAAACGTCCATTTAACGACACACCTATCACCTCTTATCAACGAAATGCTACCAGTTACAACCGCATTATACAAGTCTTATGCGGAAAATGCCCTCTACCTAATTCCAGATTGCATCGACGGCTCAGGAAATTCAAGATCGAGAACAATGTCCTGCACCACTGCATACGCAATCCCTGTGGACACCGCTGGGTTCCAGTTCTTTCACGTGCTCTACGAGCGCAAGTCGTCGAAGTCATTTAGGACAAACCATATGCTGGCAGTTTGGGTCTTCAAGACTTACGACCCCGTGAAGACCCTTTTGTCTGATTTTGCCTCTCCTCCTTTCTGAGAAACTGCGTCTTTAATTGCGGCCTGTGTCAACAGGGGACGCCACTAACCTGCCCTCCTGCTGACCTGTTACAACGCACCCCATGTCCCGAAGAACGTTCTCCTGTCGATGGAATATACTTAGTTGATCCTCTTCCCATAACGCGTGTAGGATATCGATGCACCGTGACAGCAGTCGATCATCGCACGCGGTACGTAGACCTCTACCCTAAGCACTGCTTCTACCTCTGACGTGACCGCCTTCGTTTTCGAAGTTGTTGTCTTGCGTCAAGTTATGGTACTCGGGCTGCCGATCAGATGGTCGCGGGATCGGATCCCGGCCGCGGCGGCTGCATTTCGAGGGAGGGGAAATGTTGATGCCCGCGTGCTGTGCGATGTGAGTGCACGTTAAAGAACCGCAGGTGACGGCGTATGCAAACGTAGCTTGGGTTACGGTAATTTATAATTCAATTGACGATGAGCCTCTCAAAGACTGACTGTTTACTACATCAACGTCCCGGCGGGAGCCTGACCTTTTTCAAGAAATTGAAATAGGCCTCAATGTGGCCGTAATGGTGTTGCTATAAACAGTGGTATAAACGAACAGTAACTAAATTAACGGAGACACTCACTCAAAGCTAAAATATAGGATAATCGAATTTACAGTGGTTAATGACGTGAAAGTTCGAAGGTAGAAACAGACGAACGCATACGTGAGATGGCCGGAAGCGTTGAGTCTTCGAGCATCAGAGCGAGAAGTCGCGATGAGTTCTCGCACCACTGCGATGCCGGTGGAGTTTCTACTCTGATATTTCCGGGAGTGAGTTTCTGAAGGCTGTATAAAGCGGGTTTAGTTTACTCGAGATTGAAGTCATAATGAATAGGTTGCAGACCGTAGGACACAGCTCAGCTCTACGAAGGCTAAGTTTTAAGGGGTGAGCCGATACGAAGCTACATAAAAGACTTCTGGAACGCATGCTTGTTAATTCAAGTATCCGCTAGTACCAAGTATATTTCAAATGATTTCGTGCTGGGCGAGTTCCGTGGCGATGAACTTTTTTGTTGATATTATTTAAGGGCTCTTTCGGAAAGTCCTGCAGGGTGCCTTTCGATATTTTTTTTTGAAGATCCAGTCATTACGCTTGTTGCATTGCCTACTGGTGGAGGGCATCGCGCCGCTGTTGCGATACGACGTCACCAATCAGTGCACCGCTGCGGTACGTGTTGAAGCTTTTACAAAGTACATAAATTCCCTGTCCATCTTCTAAGAGATCGAATGTGTAACCGCGTTATAAATTACGCCAGGGCCCTGTGGGAAGCAGTTCCGAGTGCGGAAGCAATGGAGAAATGCACCGGTAAATGTGTCGAACAATGAAAAAAACTATTTTGTTGGGTTTAACGGCCCAAAACTAGCTCCGATTATGAGACGCCGTAGTGGAGGTCTCCGGAAAGTTGGACCACCTGGGGTTCCTTTACGTGCACTGACATCGCACAGCACACGGGCCTCAACATTTCGCCTCCATCGAAATGCAGCCGCCGCGACTGGGATTCGAGCCCGCGACCTTCCTATAAGCAGCCGAGTGCCATAACCACTAGACTACCGTGGCGGGGCGAACTATGAAAAAGTCCTTGATTTATAGTGTTTCACAAGTTGACCGATAAATAACAGCATCTCAAGAGGAGAAAGAAGGCAATCAGCGTAATGCAGGGCTTGAGAATTCAGGAGCACCAGATGGTAAGAACATCAGGAGCGCTCGACCTACAGCACTTGCCTCATATTAAAGTCGTTTCTGTGTCTCTCAAGTTTCTCTGTCTCTGCCAAAGTTAAAATGAAATATATATTTTAAGATGACAAGTAGCGGGTCTACAAGTCTCAAAGCAGCGGAATTCACGCGCAGATTTCGACGTTGTTTCTCATATTCCAGCTGCGAATAAACTTGGATAATTATTCCGCTCAGCTCGCTTGCATTCCTAGCTGACATTTCATGCATTAGTCATGTTTCTTAGGGTAAGCCAAAATATGGGTTCAAGACAATATGTCGTGGTGGCAGGAGGAACATCTGGCAAGTTATCACATTATCCTTTTCCTCAGAGTCACATTGACAAGGACATACAGATATTTCGAAACCTCCTATGACACAAACACGCTCGTTACTTCCAAAACTAGTTATGCTTCGAGGACGACATTAACTACATATGTTAACTTATAACTAAGTATATAATAATAAGGTGGTGTGCACGTTGAAACCCAGGTCCATCTGTTATGCTACATTGTCGATTTTTACAGAAAGGCAATAAAGCAACACTCCGGTTATTCTTGTTTCCATCACCTCGTTTGTATGCTGTCAATGACTATATATATTGGCAGAAGCACCATCTCATGAGATGTCACGTATTAGAATGTCGAAACAAGCCTTCGATTTACGCTTTGAGATATTCTCTATAACGTAATGCGAAAAAGGCACTCGTCTCTTCCACAGACGACCGTTGGTTCGAAGCCGGTGTAGTTTGACTGGGGAAACTTACAGTGAAATATGTCATAGATAAACACAGCAATTATCGTTTCTGCATATTTCTATACCTTCTATGTTTATGTTCTTGTAACATATCGACACTTCAATTATGGTTGTTTCATTTGCTCTCGCTGCAGCATTTCAATATTCTTGAAATTTTTCTTATAGGAAGCCAGACTGCGACGGACGCAACCTAAAAATCCGACTGGGAGCACGAACTGGTGGCTGAACCAGGTGGCCGAACTGGCCCCGTGGTTTGGTGAATATGGAATACATCGTGAAAGCGCTACCACACGACACAAGGGAAGAAGAGACGAGCACAGGCGCTCCTTCCTTGTGTCGTGTGGTAGCGCTTTCACGATGTATTCCATGTCTAAACACCAACTTGCCCAACAGTCCACTCTTTTGAAGCGTTTGGTGAATAGTTACGGCTCACTGGCGCTCGTCACGTTGGTGAGCGAGCGATCCATCGTGGTCAAAACTGACTTCCGTTTCCGAAGCTGGAGTGGTATGTATAAAGAACAACCACAAATAATATGTCTGCGTGCTGCAACGCGGCTGCTTTAAATTATTTGAACATAGGTCTTTTTTTTTTTATATTTCATTCCCGTTATAAATCAGCACTTCTATGAATACGGTTCTGACTTTGGTTGGTTGGCGCGATTTCACGTACTCGCCGTATCTCTTCTAGGCAACAAAGTAGCACTCGAGCCGGAACAACTCCTACGAGGACCCCCAGTATCAGTTAAGCGTTACCGTGTAGGTCATTTGGGCTCCGTGTCTATGATTCACACCTATAGAGATTCCAAATCTACTCTTGCACGAAGGCACTCATCATGTTCAAAAGCTAGCGATGCATGGAGGCCAGAATAGTTTGCCGTTGCCAAAGGTATACTGATAAATACGTAGAAGTATGACAAATTGCAGCTCTGCGCGTTGCAACGAAGCTGCATTTACAGAAATATCTAGAACTTCGATTTTCATATTCCGTAAATAAACTGACATTTCGATTCATCTTGTCGCCTCACTTGAATTACTTGCCGAGATTTCATAAGCTTGCGCGCGTTGTTTCTCATAGGCGACAAAGATAAAAGCAGACCGCAACCAGAATGCCCACGGCACGACCAGCACAAGGTAAGCTATGTCGCGCTATGGAATTGCGCGCCGTACCTGTAATTTACACACATGGATATTTCTATATCTCCTATGGCGCAAAAACGATGTTCACGTCCAAAAGCGAGCCATCTATTGATGCCGAATTGCAGTGCATCTGGCAAAGTTGCAATCGAACAAATAGTTCACAATAAGAAATCACATGAAAGGGAAAATTAGCATCCACCCGTTTGTAGCACAAGGCTACAAGGAAATCCATACGGATTTCTCAGAAATGAAAGCTTCCTAGTTGCCGAAAAATTCGTCCTGGTCCGGGGATCGAACCCGGGACCAACGCCTATCTGGGGCGCTCGCTCTACCAATTGAGCTAACCAGGAGGCTAGCGATTGACAGTGCGAGGGCGAATGCATCGACAACTCGAAGCACGTGGGCGTGAATATATGGCAAATGAGTTCTGCGGAAACCCGCAAGGTGGAGTGGGTTCGATCCCCGGACCAGGACGAATTTTTCGGCAGCTAGGAAGCTTTCATTTCCGAGAAATCCGTATGGGTTTCCTTGTATCCTTGTGCTACAAACGGGTGGATGCTAATTTTCCCTTTCATAAAACATTACTCCACCTTGCGGGTTTCCGCAGTACTCATTTGCCATAAGAAATAAAAGGTTTTCAGGCTGGAACGCAGCTGCATTCGCTGACACAATTTCAGCTATGATTTTATGTTCCCGCTGTCAATACACGTTGACATTCATTCCATTCACCTCGTCGGCTTCGCTTCCGACATCTTATATGCTTGTAATGTTTCTTATGTCAAGACCAAATATTTGTAAATGGCAACAACAAGCTGCAGTGGCACCCACACCATATGAATATGTATAAGTGGGGCCACTTGCACCGCGTGCCTCTAATATTCGCATGTACATATTGCTGAAACTGCGACTGCAAAGGAAAAAACGTGGTCCCGTTCAAAAGCAACCGATGCATCCCAAACCAAATA
>CM023490.1:39575672-39710489 GCA_013339685.2 Hyalomma asiaticum
ATTCACCGCCGTTATTTTAATTATGTCAATACATGAAATGTGCACGCTTAACAATCGCAAACGTTTCATTTATTTCTAGCGCTATGCTGGGCAGTGTGCACATATATATATTGCCCACGATCCTTTTCGCTTGCCATGACGAACCCACATCTGGCCATCTAGGCTTCTCACGAACACTCGCAAGAGTAAACGAAACGTACTATTGGCCCGGGCTTTCCGCAAGCGTCAAGCAGTACGTTAAAGGTTGCCGTGAATGCCAGCGCCGAAAGACACCATCGGTTAAGTCAGCTGGTTTACTTCAGCCGATAGAGGCACCTCATACACCCTTTGACCAAGTCGTAATGGACATCCTTGGACCGTTTCCGCTGTCTTCTGACGGCAACAAATGGGTAATTGTCGCGACAGATTATTTAACCCGTTATGCTGAGACGCAAGCGATTCCACGAGCCACCGCTCCTGAGGTAGCGCAGTTCTTCATGCGCCACATCGTACTACGTCATGGTGCTCCCTCTAATAACCGACAGAGGGACAGCATTCACTGCGCAACTTGTGGACGAAGTTTTTGAATTAAGCAACACCAGACATCGAAAGACGACCGCGTACCACCCACAAACGAACGGACTCACCGAGAGACTAAACAAGACTATTACAGACATGATCGCTATGTATGTACATCGACGTCCACCACAAGACATGGGACCGGATCTTGCCTTACGTAACTTTCGCTTATAATACCGCCGTGCAGGTTCGCCCCATTTCGCCTTCTCTACGGCCGGGAAGTTCAGACGATGCTGGACGCTATGCTGCCGTGTCACGACGCTGACCGCTTCACACCTGACGCCGCAGAATTCGCAGAGCGTGCTGAGGAAGCTCGGCAGCTAGCGCGGCTGCACATCGGTCAGCAGCAACAGGCAGACGCACGACGCTATAACATTCGCCATAGAGAAGTGTTCTACAGCCCCGGAGACCAAGTTTGGGTGTGGACACCCCTTCGCCGCCGTGGGCTCTCCGAAAACTTACTAAGTCGCTACTTCGGCCCGTACAAAGTGCTTCGTCGCGTCAGTGACGTGAACTACGAGGTGATTCCGGAGCCATCACAGACGCAGGCCAGGAAACGACGACCACCGAGCTCCGACATCGTTCACGTTATGCGCATGAAGCCGTACATTGCGCGCTTGTAACTTTCTTAACTTTCTATCATTTATTGTTCTGTATGTTTTATTCTTATTTATCTCCGTTAGCTTGCTGATTTTTTTTTCTCCACCCCACGTGGTTGTGCTGCAGCATCGAGGCGATGCTGTTTTTTTTTTCGGAAGGGGGATAATGCCACCTGCATGTGGTGTATCGGGGGCAAGAGAAGCGGCAGCCCCAAAAACGAGGAAGAAGATCGCGCGTTTCTTCTCCGCTCGATAGCCTGCCTCGACGGACGCGCTTTGCCAGGGTCAGCCCCTTCATCTCTCAATAAAGCCCCGAACTACCTCTAAAGGCTCGTGACAATATGAAGAGTATATGGTCGTGTGAGAATGAAGTGTAGTGCTTTGTGTTGTCGCAAAGACGCAATTTCGTGAAAGCAGATGACACAGCATTATGTTGTTTCCTTTTACAGTCCAAGTCATACCTTAATGTTTATATGTGCCACCAAATATTTTTGTTTCTGACGGGTATTCTTCGTCTGGTTAACATCGCCGCCTTTCACGCGTCTTATATGCTTGGATGTTTTCATTGCAAAAGAGATCATGACTGACGATGTGCCACATGCAGCGCGAAGACGAAGGCCGTACCAACGGCCGAAAGGTAGGAAAGTATTAAAGTTCTTGCACGTTAGCCCGTTCCTTCACTGCTCATATTTGTCTGGATCCGCAGAAACATTTACTGGAATATATATATATATATATATATATATATATATATATATATATATATATATATATATATATATATATATATATATATATATATATATATCAGTGCGTGTGCGGGATGACCAGCTTTCTTCTGTGGAACAAACGGAAAAGCCCATATTCGCTAAAATTTTGACGGTTTTTCTACAGTGAAACATTCCTAAATAACAATATTAGTATTTTTTGCGCAGCGACCGAGGAACCAGTGGCACCACCAGCGGGACCACCAGCGGGACCACCAGCGGAAACACCAGCGGAACCACCAGCAGAATTACCAGTGGAACCACCAGCGCAACCACCAGCTGAAGGTGAGCTTCGATTTTTCGTACAAGGAAGTTTTGGGAATCAACAAGCGCACTATCAATTATTCATAATTGAAAACGTGTTGCTTCTTATTGCGCCCGATCACATATAACAAAAGCACGATTTCCGAATAGTAGTTCGGACATAACACATTTTAACAAACTAAACCCAAGCGAGTCTGCCATGCTAACTCACGGCCATTTTTTTCATATCGTCAGCATATAAATAGGCGGCGCTTAACAATCGCAACCGTTTTTATATATCATGTGCTACGCTGTGCACTCTGCAGACATACAGGAAGAGCAATATGGTTCTGTGAGAATGAAGTTCAGTGTTTGTGTTGTTCCTAAGACACATCTTCTTGAAAGCGGACGAGCCACCTCTTCTGGCAAACCGTGAATTGTAATCCTGCTAACACTCGCCTATCTGTGGTAATTTGTGAACACGCTCTCTTCTATGGTGCATGGATACCTTTCAAAACGATCCAAAAGTCCGCTTGAACAGACTTACTTCGTTGTGTTCCTAGGTCTCAGCATTATTTGGCAGCATCATGCGATAGTCTTTCTGAGCACCACTTATATAGCTAGGACGACGCGTGCGGTCAATGAACTGCGATGAGGAGGTGCGTGTACGGCTGTCTCTTCTGCAGGACAGCTCGACAATCCCATGCACGGCAACCCTTGAATAGCTCGAGGGTTGCCGTCCCTCAGCATTGAAGAGCGTCAACCTTGAAGAGCTCCTATTTAAGAAGACAAGTTTACTGCTACATCCATGAGTCTCACTCGGTTGTCTGCCACTGATGAAGTCCACTAAGCCATGGTTGACAACTTCGCAATGCGACCCATTCCTTCTCTCTTTGGAGCACAATTCGTCGGCAACATCCTAGTTTTGGCGTACAGAGATACATTGCAGTATGAAGACATAAATTATTTGAGTGTTCCTTGATGTACCAACGTTGGTTTGTTTCGCCCCTTGGTGGAAGTCGATGTCTTAATATTTGTATCTCCTGTAGCAATTTGTCTACCAGATATTCTTCGTGTGGTTAACCTCGCCGTCTGTCCCAAGTCTTAGATGCTGGGATATTTTTTTATGTGCTGTAGTTAATGTTGTTGACGTCATGCTAGCGGACAGGCAACGGTTGATATATATATATATATATATATATATATATATATATATATATATATATATATATATATATATATATATATATACTATCAGAAAGACACAGTGACAAACATAGGATTTATTCTGACGTTTCGGCTGGAGGCCAGCCTTTTTCAAAGATCTGGCCTCCAGCTGGCCTCCAGCCGAAACGTCAGAATAAATCCTATGTTTGTCACTGTGTCTTTCTGATAGTATATTTATCCCGATAGCCAGGAAGAACTTCTTTTGAGATATATATATATATATATATATATATATATATATATATATATATATATATATATATATATTATAGTAGTGTGTATGTGTGTGTGTGGTTTTTTTCTGTGTGTTTGCGGGAGGACCAGAGTTATTTAGTGTGCTTAGTGTACAACGTAACGCTCTAGTCATATGCACAATTATTAGGACGTTACACTTCAGTGAATTTTATATCTCTCGCGCAGAACCCGCGCCAGCGCCAGTAGGACCACCACCAGTCGCAGGTGAGCTTCGATTTCTTGTAAAAAAAGTTATGGTAATAAACTTACGTACTATCGGTAATTCGTAGCGGAAAATATGTCGTTTTTTGTGGCGTTCGTGTACATTTAACGAATGCGCAATATCCGAACTGTCGTTGAGACACAACACATTTTAATCAAATAAGGTCATCCGCGTGTACTGTAGAAACTCACGGTAGTTATTTATATTATGTCAGCATATAAAACGGCTGGCGCCTGAATATTGCAATCATTTTATTTTATGAGAAAACAGAAAGATGTTTTCACATGCATTGCAATCACAGCTCGAAATATAATTTGCATGGGTGTGAGTTAGGTCGCAGTTTACCGAGAATACATGTACCGTCGATGTACATATTCTCGCATAGGTAAACGCTTGCAATATTGTTTTTCTTCCCACTTTGTTGTTTACCGGAATTGCGTCATTTGGAATGCTTCTTACGGAAAGCCGAAATACGAGCGGGCGCCAACGACAAGTCGCGGTAGTACTAGCAATAACACCTGGTGCAATTACGGACAATTACATTATATACCCATAGAAATACTCCTTAAACTTCTACAGAACAAGAACAATCGTTACGTTTGCGAATGAGCAACGCATCTCGGCTGAAATAGATTTCCGCGTCGAAATTTACAAAGAGATAAATTAATCACAATGACAACAAGCACCTCTGCACGTTTCGATCCACTTCCTATTATTGGCATGCTTTCACATCGATCCCGCAATAAATTAACGCCTAAATTCGTCGTGTTTTCTCACTTGGTTGTGGGTATGCATGTACTTAAACTGTCCCTGATAGAACATCTAGACACAGGGGGACACAATGAACTAGTCGAAGCGGCACCATCAGTCGATGCTATATGCAACAGCACGTTGTCTCATTGGACCCCATGCCTTGATCACGCACGCTGATATTCCTAAATCTGCTGGTGCACAAAGGCACTCGGCTTGCTAATAACTGAGCGATGCATCGATGCCGGAATAGTTTGTGCCCATCAAACTTGCAATGATACGTGCATAATTAGCGATGACAACTAGGACACGTGCTTGTTGCAAAGATGCTCCATTTATTGACATATTTTAACGTCGAGTTTTATATTCCTGCATTTACTAAACATCTCAGTTATTCTCGACCCTACCTTGGGCTTGGTTTCGAGATTTTAGACAGTTGCATTATTTGTTACAGGCAACCAAGAAGACGACAACCAGGGACAGGTGCAAGAGGAACCGCCGAAACCTAGTAAGCAATACCACGTGACCGAATTGGACACGTTTCTTTGATTTACGCACATAGGTATTCCTCAAACTGCTACGGCACAAAGGCGCTCGGCACGCCCACAAACAAGTGATGCACCGAGGTCAGAGCAGCTTCCCGCTGCCAAAGTCCTAATGATATACACCAATAAACATCACATGTCACAGCTCTGCATGTCACAACGCAGATATATTTATTTGCCTACTCTATTTCACGATAGCACCCTTATAGTCAAGTAGCACGGCATGGTGCTAGAGACGCCTCACGGAATCCAACCGCGTGATGTAAAAGAGCGCGCACAGCGATAACCTCCATGTATCTGACGTCACGCGACTGTGACCAAACTCGCCAAAAATCGCGCGGAGCGATTCTGGTGTTTTGCCGAATGATCGAGAGCGCAGCGCGAAGTCATCCTTCCGGAGCTATTGAGTGCGCGATTTAAAGGAGGAGATAAAGGAGATGTGCAACGTACTGGCAACTGCTAGTTGGGCATTCAAATTTGGGCAACAAGAGGAACCTCTCGCGAAACTACGTGCAATTGCAAGCGCGGTGCGCCCACCGATTAGACACGTGACAGGAGCGCGCGAAAGGTATTCCAGGCGGAACAATATAAATTAAATATATGTGTCACTATGCTACTGTGACTGCTTTGTGCTATGCTCTCTGTACTGCTATGTAAGCTACGGGCTTCTTAGAGCGATAAAAAGCATTGCGATCGGCAAGATTTTCACCGCAACAGGAGAGGCCCAATCTCAAACATTGAAATGTATGCATGGGGAAACGTGCATCTGCCATAGGTATAGACGAAAGAAAGTTAAGCCTTTACAAAGCCTACTGTCCTTCAACAATACGTAGTGCGAATCATTGTATGCAGTTCTAAGTATTGCATGTAGACAACCGCAGCGGGATACTATGGTTTGCATGTATACCTTGCAAAAACAATACAGAAAAACCGCTTGAACAGACTGCCTTCGTTGTGCTCCTTAGCCTCACTATTATCTGGCAGCATGATGTCATACTCTTTCAGAGCTCCTCTTATATAGCTACGCCGGCATGTGCGGTCGATCATGAACAGCTGTATGCGCCCACTGCAGGGAAAATGTGTGCCATATATTGCAATTATCCCGGTCCTATGCTAACTGCGACAAAATTTTTCCCACAAGCTTATTGATCTCATTACCCCACTTAATTTCTGCCGCCCCATGCCACCTTGCATTTCTCGGGGGTCCACTCTATTATCCTTAATGACCAACGGTTATGTTGCCTTCGCAGTTCATGCCCTGTTCACACCATTTCATCTTGTTAACATTTCCTATTATGTCCTCAATGCGCATTTGCTTACTGACCCGCTCCACTCGCTTCTTCCTCCTTAATGTTACGCCTATACTTTTCCGTTCGATTGCTCCCTGTGTTGTCCTCAATTTATGTTGAACCCTCTTAGTAAGTCTCTGGATTCTGCCCCGTAAGTGACCACCACTAAGATGCAGCTGTTATGCACTTTCCTCTTGAGAAACAATGGCAAGCTGGCAGTCATTACCTGAGGATAGCTGCCGAATTCACCCAATCTCATTTTTATCCTGCTAATTATCTCACCCTGATGTTTCGGATAAGGGGTCACTACCTGGCCTAAGTAAACGTATTCGCTTACCAATTCCAATGCACCGCCGCCTATTTCAAGCCGCTGTGTTCTCCCAAGGCTATCGAACAATACTTTAGTTTCAAGACCCACAGTTGTCCTTTGCCCGCGTAAGTTAGCAATAACGCCTTGCAGTTCGCCTGCCGAGTTACTTAGCGAGGCCCTGTTATCAGAAAATCATCCGCAAATTTGTGACAAGCTCCACCGATTGAAAGTTTATGTAATCTCCATGAATTCTTAGGCCCACCTGTCTCCAATGCAATGTTCTCAACAACTCTTGTAAACATGCTGTGAATTACACTGGAGAGATGGTGTCTTCTTTTCTTACACCCTTGCTTATAGGTGTTTTACTCCTCTCCTTATGGAGGACTTTGGTGGCTGTGAAGCCAATGTAGATATCCTCGAGTATTCTTACCCAATTTTCTCCCACACCCTGATACCGCAATGCCTGCATAAGAGCTGAGGTTTCGAACGAGTCATATGGTTTCTCCTAATTTACGAGGAAGCAGTCATTCAGCTGCAAAAAATGGGATGAGACAAAAGCACGCACGCTTTTGCCGCCTATGCGACAGCTCGACCACCCGGTGCAGGGCACAGCCAATTTTTTTTACACAATTGCTTTTTTTTTCTGAAACGCTCTTCGCATATCTGCCTTCCTCACAGAGAAAGAGAGAGCCTCTTTATTAGGAAAAACACATTTTTGCCGGCATATGTATAACCGCTGGCAAATAACCGATGTTACCGACGGCAAATAACCGATGGTTAAAGCCCGTTATACCATGGGGTGGCGCGGACACTCCCATATTTTTTTTTCTTCGCTTGGTGGACATAGCACTTAGCACATCCTCAACCTTGAAGAACTCTACTATAAGAAGGGAAGTTTACTAGACGATCCATCAGACGCACTCGGTTGTCTGCCATTCACGATGCGCACTAAAGTGCGTCTGACAACACCGCAACGCGAAGCATTGCCTGTCTCTCTGTAGCACAATTCACCCACAGCGTTAACGATTTGGGGTCTCGAGATGAAGACACATAAACAACTCGGTCGTTCTTCGATGCGCCAGCCCTATTTTCTGTGGTTCCTCAATTCGTCACTTCTTAATTTGTCTATTTGCAGATTCTTTTCTTCAAGGCGATATTCTTGGTGTATATATATATTTGCGTGCTTTTGCGTGCGTTCTTTATTGCAGCATCCAACATTAGCCTAACCATTAATATTTAAACGCGTATCTACAGCGAAATATTCCTAACTCACAATATTAATATGCTTCGCGCAGTGATCTTCATGATCTCAGCTGTAAGAAGAGAAGTTTGGTGGAGTATCCATGAGTCGCGCACCAATATTTTTTGGAACGTGAAACATCAGCTTTAGAACAGTGTTAGGGCTGACATGCTGTTTGTGATATCTGCATGCAGTTTGGATGCTGTATCTCTTGCGGCCAGTGACTTCACACCAGCGTTATATATTAGTTGCTCAGAAGAGAAAAAAAGCTATGATTCCGTGCTGTTCAAGCGGAGCCTCAGTTACATCAGCGTTATTTCGTGTCACGTACGGCAGTAGAGACGTGCACTAGTATTCTGACGTTACCCTGGAATGAAATTATCCTAAATGACAACGTTGATATCTTTTGCGCAGTGCCCGTGCCACCACTACCACCGTCGTTCCCAGGTGAGCTGCGATTTCTCATAGAAGGATGTTATAGGAATCAAAAAGCGCATTATCAGTCCTTCGTAGTGGAAAATGTGTGCCCTTTTACGCGTGTAACGAAAGTCCGATTTCAGAACTGGCCTTCAGATATAACACCCTTTAATTAGACAACGTCGTGCACGTCTGCGACGGAAGTTATCTTTGTGTCGGCGTAGAATAGTCTGCATTTTTGTTTGCACAAATTTACGTAAACCTTCCGTTCTCATGTTTGTTCCTTTTCTCGACGCCCATCCACCGCACTATAATGCGTGAATGTATGGGCGTTGTGGATAATAAATAAATAAATAAATAAATAAATAAATAAATAAATAAATAAATAAATAAGGTTATCTTCCGTACAGGGCACCAAGATCATGGGTTGATCCTCAATGCAAATTTGTAAACCTTTTCCTTCGTCTTGAGTCGCACGGAAGGACGAAAAAAAGGAAAGAAAGGGAATATTATCCTTTCGCCGACGACGAAACCGACCTCCCCTTGTAAAGAAAGACCAGGGCAGAAGGGCTGGCCGAGAAGAGGGCACCCATAATAAAACGTAGACCAGAAAGCTTTATCTCTTTCACCTAGGCTAGGCCTCATTCAAGTTGTATCATATTTCTTTGGAATATTACTTAATTTTATATTGTAACGGAAAAAGCCAAAGACGTTACTTTCTCCCACTTGCTCGGACAACATCAAACTACTTTTGGGATCTGTGTAACTGTAACAGTCACATGTTACATTTGTCTTATGTAACGGTAAGAACAACTGTTATACACTACCGGTAACGTGCCCACAACATCAAGTTTGTACAACCACCTGCCAACGTCATACGCGCTGGTGTCCCCGTCGGTGAGGTTCACTCGCTTTTCAAGGGAAGGGCGAACACGATGCGGAAGCCTTGCTGTAGGTCTACGATGGGCTGCACCCCCCCTCCGCCATCCGAAAGAAAGAGCGTCACGTCTACTCTAAGTACAGGAGCATACTGTTCTAGCTCAGCGACCTAGCAGCTGTATACAAAAGCTTTCTGCTGTGTATCATCCTACAAGTATGCACTAAACTCGTCACTATAATGGCTGCATTGCTATCGGCAAGACACTGGCTTAACTACGAGAAGCACGATCACCAACAGTGAAATGTGTGTATGGGGAAATATGCATACGCCATTAGTGTAGACCCATACAACTTAGGCATTTACACAGACCACTGTCATTGAAAAGTGCGTAGTGCGAAGCATTGTATGTGGAAAAACCACCGAGGGAGGTCGTGGGGAGCACGGATATGTAATAGAAGATCTACAGATAGAAACGTCACGATGGCCTAGTGGCTGTGGCACTCAGCTGCTGATCCGAAGGCCACTAAATAGAGTCCCCGGCTCCGGGGGCTGCATTTTGATGGAGGCATGTTAAGGGACGCGATTGGTCGAAATCTCCGGAACATTACATTAGAGGATCTCTCATATTAAAATCGTGGTTTTGGGACATTAAAGCCCCAAAATCTGTCAATGATAGAGACAAACGATAGAGACAAGCCGTCGGAACCACTTCCATCGTTCTACTCCTTGGCCTCATCATTCTTTGGCAGCATCATGCCATACACTTTCTGAGATCCACCGAAATAGGTACGGCGACGCCGGTGGTCGATAAGTTGTAGTGAAATGCGATGAGGCAAAAGCAGGTCCCGCTTTGCCCTACCGCCCGATGCCTAGACGATCCGATGCACGGCACAGCGTCAATCATGAACATATCCGCTGTAAGAAAGGAAGTTTACTGGCATAACCATGGGTCAGGAACCAGTATTTTTTAGTGCAACGTAAGGCAATGGCCCGTACTTTTACGTTACTATAACATTAAGTTTTCATAAATAGCAATGTTGATATCTTTTGCGCAGTGCCCGAGCCACCACAACTACCAGAGCAACCAGGTGAGCTTCTTTTTCTCATAAAAAGGCGTTATGGGATTGAACAAACGGGCTATCAATTCTTCATAGTGGAAAATGTGTTGCTTTTTATAAGTGTAACGAAAGCCCGATTTAATAATGGTTAATTTTTATTAGGTCAGTACATCAAATGCGCACGCTTAACGATCCCAAACGTTTTATTTATTTCTTGCGCTATGCTGTGCAGTGTGCACATATAGAGCCTGGGAAGACTAATATGGTCATGTGAGAATGAAGTCCAGTGCTTTGTGTTGTTACTAAGACGCATTTTGCGGAATGCAGATGACCCAGAATTATGTTGTTTTGTTGCTCATCCCTTAATATTTATATGTGCCACGACATTGTTTTCCTGACGGGTATTCTTGGTATGGCTAAGATCGCCGTCTGTCGCACGTCTTATATGCTTGGATGTTTTGGCTGCAAAAGAAATCATGACTGACGATGTGCCACATGCAGCGTGAGGGCTTAATATATATATATATATATATATATATATATATATATATATATATATATATATATATATATATATATATATATATATATATGGGTGAGTAGTAGACCCTCGGAATCGGCAACGAAAAATGCGGCAAGCGTTGATTCAACGTTTCAGCCGGAGACCGGCCCTCATCAGGAATGCCTATGGTTGTATACCCGCTTCTATTTATATTTGTCGGAGAAAGCTTTTCCTTAAAAAAATGAAGTAAATGTTTTTGCGGATCCAGATAAATATGAGCAGTGAAGGAACCGACTAACATGCAAGAAGTTTAATACTTTCCACCTTTTCGGCAGTTGGTACGGCCTTCGTCAGGGTTTCCCTGACCAACGGCCGAAGCGTTGGAAAGGATTAAAGTTCTTGCACGTTAGTACGTTCCTTCGCTCTTCATATTTGTCTGGATATATATATATATATATATATATATATATATATATATATATATATATATTTCAGGAAGAGGGTGACAAACGTTCGAAACACAAACTCTTTACTAACGTTTCGGCAGGTGGGCCTGCCTTCGTGGAAACCCCACAAACCACCCATATATATATATATATATATATATATATATATATATATATATATATATATATATATATATATATATACGGGTGGTTTGTGGGGTTTAACGTCCCAAAACCAGCTTTGATTGTGAAAGACGCCGTAGTGGAGGTCTCCGGAAAGATCGGTGCCCATAGTGGGTAGGCAGCTTACTGTGCGTCATTACTCCCCCCCCGTGAAAAGCGACCGTCCCGGTCGCTGGTTGAACTGAGAGAAAAAGGAAAAGGAAGAGGGAGGAGAAAGTTCTCGCGGTCAATTGCTGCGGGCGTAGCACGGTAGTCCGTTCCTTCATTGCTCATATTTGTCAGGATATATATATATATATATATATATATATATATATATATATATATATATATATATATATATATATATATATATATATATATATATGATTTTTATTTACTATCAGAAAATACATGGTACATTGTGTGTGAAAAATAAGCAGATACAGACAGAGGTCTCAAAGTCGCAAGACTGAGTGAGACCCCATATAATATCATGCGTCAGAGCAACACCACTATGACGTACAGTGATGAAGATATATATAAATTATACAAAATTTGCACATATATACGAAACAACAAACATAAGTTGTGCACATTATACATATGAGCACAAAAAATAAACCATATACACTAAAATTCGACAACCGTAACTACGACCAACATAAAGCTTTATGAACATAATAGGTGAAGACGCAGGGCATTTTTAAAGGTATCGAGGGATCCATTCTTTATATGCCTAGGCAAGGAATTCCACAAGGATACAGAGGAAAATTTCGGTAAACTTGCCATAATTAGTTCTGGCTTTGGCTAAGAGAAAGCTGTTAGCCTTTGCAAAACTAGTCGATGACATTTGAGGAAAGTGACTTGAGTTTAGCAAAGGAATGGGAAGCTTTCCATTTAGGTATTTAAAAATAAGAATGCCAAGAAAATATCTGTTCAGGCTCTGAACTGATAAAATTCCATGTGAACAAAGTAAAAATGACGCATTTGAAATGAAGCTACTGAAAGTTATTATTTTCAGTGCTTGGTTCTGAAGATGTTGGATGGCTGATAAGTGAGTGGCATACGTATTTCCCCATGATGAAAAGAAATAGATTAGGTTGCTGTGAAAGAAAGCGTAGTAGAGTGATAACAGAATTTCGAATTGAAAGTAAGGGCGAACCTTTAGCAAAATTCGAATGGCATATGCCGCTTTCCGCGTAAGCAGAAGCACATGGGAATTAAACTTCAGATGTTCATCGAGTTCGACACCGAGGAACATTGTGCCAGAAGTGGCGTGAATTTTAGTATCTCCTACATAGACAGAAGGATTCTTAGGTATAATACGGTTATGTGACGAAAACACAACGAAGTTTGATTTTTAGGGGCGAAGCTCCTTAAGCAGTGGGTCGGTTGTCACGCGTATCGTGTAACCTACACCACTCACAATACCATGCAACGCCATGCAACGCCGGGAGGCTCGCGCTCGCCCTCGGCGCGTGCCTCCCGGCGCGCGAGCTCTCTCACTCTTCCATCTGCTGTCTTGTGAGAGAGAGAGAGAGAGAGCGAAAGGCGCGCGTTGACTATGGAAATGCCCTTTCTTAGGTGAACGCTCTACCAGCTCGCAAAGAAGGAGAACGCGCCCTCATCCGCGAGAGACAACGTTGGCGCAGGCAGCGTCTTCTAGCGAGTTTCTTGATTGAGAAATACCGACTGCTCGCGCTGAAGAACCGTTCACCGTCCACCCATATATATATATATATATATAGACTGTATATGCAAAAGTAGCTTGGGTTGCCGCTAGTTTATAACAGAATTGACGATGCGCCTCTTAGAGAACGACGGTTTATTACATCAACGTTTCGGTCGGACCCCGGTCTTGAAAAAGGCCGGGCTCCGACCGAAACGTTGATGTAATAAACAGTCGTTCTCTAAGAGGCGCATCGTCAATTCTGTTATATATATATATATATATATATATATATATATATATATATATATATATATATATATATATATATATATATATATATATATATATATATATATATGCTCTGGATCTTCACTTGCAATGAAGTGCCGGTGGGAGATTTCACTTGGGCGTAGTTGGACCATAAGGATTCGTAGCGTGCGCGTTAACTAAATTAATCCGGAACTCGGCACGATCTACGATGAACCTCCCGAGCTTCGCCCACTCATCATCATTCACTCCGTGGATATGCTGTGAATTTTTTAGCACTTATATTTAATTTATCCTTGTCGAACCATCTAACAACGTTTATCAAGTCGGTATTCAATTTAAGTAACACCGAGTCGACCTCTTTACCTGCAGTTAGTGTAGTGGTGTCGTCCGCGTAGAGTATACAGGACGAATGTTCTAGACATTGAGGAAGGTCATTTGTATAAATTGAAAATAAAAGCGGGCCCAAAATTGATCCCTGTGGAACACAGACGTTGATGGTTCTTGGGTTGGAATAGGTACCGGACACATATACCAAGTGTTCGCGATCACGCAGGTAACTGCGAATTAGCTGTAATGGGACATCAGATACACCAATCGACTCCAATTTCTGAAATAAGATGTCGTGTGAAATAGAATCAAATGCTTTTGAAAGGTCAAGGAAAACGCCACCAACAACCATACCGCTGTCAATAGCCGATTTAATTTCAACTGTCAGCGATATGAAGGCTAGTTCGGTAATATATATATTAGTGCGGGAGTGCGGGATGACCAGCTTTCTTCTGTGGAACATGCGGCAATAGCCGTATTCGCTAAAATTTCGACGTTTTTCTTCAGTGAAATATTCCTAAATAACAATATTGGTATTTTTGCGCAGCGACCGAGGAACCAGCGGGACCACCAGCGGGACCACCAGCGGAAACACCAGCAGAACCACCAGCAGAATCACCAGTGGAAACACCAGCGCAACCACCAGTTGAAGGTGAGTTTCGATTTTTCGTAAAATGAAGTTATGGGAATCAACAAGCGCACTATCAATTATTTATAGTGGAAAAGCGTGTTGCTTATTGTCGCGCCCGGTCACATATAACAAAAGGACGATTTCTGAATAATCGGTCGAACATAACACATTTTTAAAAGCTAAACTCATGCGAGTCTGCCATGGGAACTCACCGCCATTATTTTTATTTTGTCACCATATAAATTGGCAGCGCTTAAGAACTGCAAACGCTTATTTATTTCACTGTGCAGACATACAGGAACAGTAATATGGTTCTGTGAGACTTAGGTTCAGTGCCTTGTGTTGTTTCTAAGACACATCTCCTTGAAAGCGGACGAGTCACCTCCTCTGGCAACCCGTAAACTGTAATGCTACTAACACTCGCCTATCTACTGTAAATTGTGGACACGCACACTTGTGCCGTGCATGGGTAGCTTGCAAAAAGCGATGCAAAAGGCCGCCTGAACAAACTTACCTCGTTGTGTTCCCTTGTCTCACCATTATTTGGCAGCATCATGCCATAGTCTTTCTGAGCACCAGTTATATAGCCAGGACGACGCATGCGTTCAATCAACTGCGATGAGGGAAGTGCGGCTACAGCTCTCTCTTCTGCAGGACATTTCGACCATCCTATGCAGGGCGATCCTTGAATAGCTCATGAGTTGCCGTCCCTCAGCATTGAAGAGCGTCAACCTTGAAGAGCTCCCCTTTAAGAAGACAAGTTTACTGCTGCATCCATCAGTCTCACTCGGCCGTCTCCTACTGAAGAAGCGCACTAAGCCATGGTTGACAACTTCGCAATGCGACGCATTAACTTTTTCTTTGTACCACTATTCGTCGACAACATCCTAGTATTGGCTTACAAGGATGCGCTTGCAATATGAAAACAGCATCAATTGTTTGAGTGTTCCTTGATGCCCCAACGTTGATTTGTTTCGCCCCTTGGGGGAAGGTCATGTCTTAATGTTTCTATCTGCTGTAGCAATTTGTATATCAGATGTTCGTGCGGTTAACCTCACCGTCTGTCTCAAGTCTTAGATGCTTGGATATTTTGTTGAGTGCAGTAGTGAATGTTGCTGACGTCGTGCTAGCGGACGGTAGTTTATTTAGTGTACAACGTAACGCTGTAGTCATATGCATAATTATTTGGAAGTTACACTTCAGTGAATTTTATATCTCTCGCGCAGAACCCGCGCCAGCGCCAGCAGGACCACCGCCAGTAGCAGGTGAGCTTCGATTTCTTATAAAAAGGTCATGGGAATAAACATACGCACTATCGGTAATTGGTAGCGGAAAATATGTCGCTTATTGCGGCGTTCATGTACATTTAACGAATACGCAATGTCCGAACTGTCGTTGACAGGCAACGCATTATAATCAAATAAGGTCATCCGCGTGTTCGGTAGAAACTCACGGTAGGTATTTATACGATGTCAGCATATAAAACTGCTCGCGCCTGAGTTTCAAGAATGGTCGACATGGTTCCAGAAGTGGCATGCAGGATAAACGCGGCCTGCGTTGCGCGTAACAGAAAGTGATAACGGCGCTCCCCTCAAACAATCACAGCAAGTGCGCGATTCATGGGCAGGTGATAACGGCGTTCTCTTTGAAACAAATGAAAACAACCGCACGTGTCACTATTTCAGTCATTTGATTTTATGAGAAAACAGAAAGATGTTTTCACATACATTGTAATCACAGCTCGAAATATAATTTGCATGGGTGTGAGTCAGGTCGCAGTTTACCGAGAATACATATACCGTCGACATATATATTCTCGCCTAGGCAAACGCTTGCAATTTTGTTTTTCTTCCCACTTCGTTGTTTGCCGGAATTGTGTCATTTGGAATGCTTCTTACGGAAAGCCGAAATACGAGCGGGCACCAACTACAAGTCGCAGTAATACCAGCAATAACACTTGGTGCAATTGCGAACAGTTCCTTTATATACCCACAGAAATAATCCTTAGACTTCTACAGCACAAAAACAGTCCTTACGTTTGCGAATGACCAACGCATCTCGGCTAAAAAAGTTTTGCGCTTCAAAATTTACAAAGAAATAAATTAATCGCAATGACAACAAGCACATCTGCACGTTTCCATCCACTTCCTATTATTGGCATGCTTTCACATCGGTCACGCAATAAATTAACACCTAAATTCGTCGTGTTTTCTCACTTGGTTGCGGGGATGCATGTACTTAAACTGTCCCTGATAGAACATCTCGACATAGGGGGACGCCATGAACTAGTCGAAGTCGCACCATCAGTCGATGCTATATGCAACAGCACGTTGTCTCATTGGACCCCATGGCTTGATCACGCACATTGATATTCCCAAATCTGCTAGTGCGCAAAGGGACCCGGCTTTTTAATAACTGAGCGATGCATCGATGCCGGAATAATTTGTACCCATCAAACTTGCAATGATACGTGCATAATTAGCGATGACAACTAGGACACGTGCTTGTTGCAAAGAAGCTCCATTTATTGACATATTTGAACGTCGAGTTTTATATTCCTGCATTTACTGAACATCTCAGTTATTCTCTTTCCCATCTTTGGCTTAACTTCGAGATTTTACACAGTTGCATTGTTTGTTACAGACAACAAAGAAAACGACGAACAGAGAAACGTGCAAGAGGAACCACCGAAATCAAGTAAGTAATACCACGTGACCAAGTTGGACACGTTTCTTTGATTTACGCACATAGGTATTCCTCAAACTGCTACGGCACAAAAGCGCTCGACACGTTCCCAAACGAGTGATGCACCGAGGTCAGAGTAGCTTCCCGCTTCCAAAGTGTTAATGATATACACCAATAAACATCACATGTCACAGCTGTGCATGTCGCAACGCAGATACGTTTATTTGCCTACTTGTTTCACGATAGCACCCTTATCGTCAAGTAGCACGGTACGGTGCTAGAGACGCTTCACGGAATCCAACTGCGTGATGTAAAAGGGCGCTCATAGCGATAGCGTCCACGCATCTGTCGTCACGCGACTGTGACCAAAACTTGTCAAAAACCGCGCGAAGTGATTCTGGTGTTTAGCCGAATGATCGAGAGCGCAGCGCGAAGTCATCCTTCCGGAGCTATTGAGTGCGCGATTTAAAGGAGGAGATAAAGGAGAGCAAGCGCTGCCGCCTGCAGTAATTGGAATTCAGAGCCGTAGTAATGAAATGGACACAGGTCTTTTCTGTAACAAGGTACAGTTTATTCTGACCAACAAGTAGTACGGTCGAGCGGGCACACGCAGTGCGTCGTATGTGGCGAGAGTGATAGAGATGAAGGAGAAACGAAGAGGAGAGCAGTAGGCTGCTCGGACATCGAGTGAAATGAAAAGCTTAGAAAAAGAAGAAGGGAAAAGGGAGCTCGCGTTCTGCCAGTAGCCATGTGGCACCGTCGCCGGGGCACCCCGCAGCGAGTTTTAGGACAGCGGTGGATTGCTGCAGCGCCGCTACAGGAAAAAGACCCCCTTCGCGAGAAACTAGCTCGTAGACTAAACAAGTATATTCTAGAGAATTCTCACTTCAGGGGCCCTCAGATCAGGCAATTTAAGGAAGCTTCAACAAAAAGCCGGCAGCAGCCGATCGTCGTTGCTTTGTCTATGTGCACAGTGACTCAAGTGGGAAGAAGTTGAACTACAGTGCTACAAGGAGAAAACTTCCAGATCGACCCGCGAGCAGCATTTTCACGGGACTCGTCGAGTTCACCGTGGGGAACAGGGCTTCTTTGTGTTCCATTCTCCACCTATGGTGTGTGGGCTTGTATAGTTGGTGTTATATAATCGGTTCTGTGTTTTCTTGTAACCTATCCGTACTTAATTGACTCGTGGCTATAGTCGCGTTTGAGCACTAGTGTATGCATGTCCATTTTCTTGAGAATATAATGTTTTGTTTTATAGCTCTTGGCTCTGACTAGGTCTTTCAACGACAGCTGCCTCTTTCCTAGTGCTCCAGAGGGGCCTAAACGACAAACTGTCCAAGCTCTCGTGGGCCATTTTCGAGGAACGGATATGTCGGTTTTTGGAATCTTTCCGACGACGGCCCCCCGTGCCCCTATAGTTCAGGATTGGTGCACTTTGAACGTGCATTTGCATATTCCATCAATAAACCAACTCGTAAAATAATCACGTTTCCCTCACTTGGTTTATATGCGTAGATTTTATACACTTGCAATGTTTCTCATAGGCAACGGTGAAGACGAAATACCCAGAGAAGTTCCATCGGAACCAACGGAACCAGCAGCACCAGCGGCACCAGGGGAACCACCATCACCAGAAGAACAACCAGCACCAGCGGCACCACCAGCACCAGCCGCACCACCAGCACCAGCGGCACCACCAGCACCAGCAACACCACCAGCAGCAGTGGCACCACCAGCACCTGGTAAGCAGTATCACGATATCCATTTGCGCTTCGTGCCTTTGGTTTTACGCATACAGATATTGCTAAAAATTATATGGCACAGAAGCACATCCCACGTCAATAAAGGGGTGATCCGTCGAGGAAGAAATAGTGTTCCCCTGACAGAGTTTACAACTGCAAGTGACCGGTATACTGCAACGCAGTTACGTTCACCGACTTCCTTTCAACGTTGAATTCGTATAATAGATGTAAATAAACCAAGAGATCAGCTTGATTGTGGACATGGCATATCTTAACAGCGAAGCTGTTAAGCATGGCATGAAAACGCCCTGCCATAAACTATCATCCTCATTAGTTCTGGTTCCCAAGAGTGCGTGCGCACTTATCTGCAATGCTCAATGTGGGGCGTGCACACGCGCGCTTCATTCGTTTCTTGCGGTAATGCCCTCAGCCCACTATTAGAGTGGCAGAAGTGTGGCTGGCGGGCACAAGTGTTGCACATGCAAGCGTAAGAAGAAGAGAAAGACAGTGTGTGTCGATTTATGAGGTGCACGGCGTCTCGCAAAGCTATGCGTTTCTGCATACCTTCGCTCCACGAGAGCATGCGTCCTCCCGAGGAGTCCAGGCAGCTGCTGTAATAGCATGACAAAGGGGTGGGACGGTGTTAAGCCGAGGTCAGGCTTCCAGCATCTGTGATCGTCTGTGCTTCGACACCAGCGTCTTTATACTGAGCTCGGTGTGAAACGTTAAGGGGCGTTCGCGGGGCCTCTCACCGTTCTTGCGAGGCGTTTAGTGAAGCCTCGGATTACGACGAAATGCAAATGTGCCGGAGACAAACTCAGACCAGCCAAGTGTCCATCAGCTTTGATACTTCGCTAGCCTCGTGTGGAAGCTTCCCTAATCTTTCTTTAATGTGTCTTATAGAAAACTGAAATGTACACACAGACGTGTATACAGACAAACTACCAACGTGTTAGGGAGCTGTAGCAGGGCGCCTGCACATCCACACGTTGCCATGCTATTCTGATATACCTCAGTACGACGCTCACTTGAAGAGGCTGTCTGCTCGACGCCCGAAATTTCTATGCCCGTTTACAATAACACAGCCTATCTATAGGCAAAAAATAGATAACTCTTTCTCAGGCCCGTAGTGGAAGCGGGAAAAACGTGGCCTGCACATGTTTGACTTGTCTAGATCTCAACGCAGCGGGACAGGGAGCCCCTTTAACTACAGCCCAGCTTCCTTCCCCACGCCTTTTCCCGCACCCAGTACGTCCTTAAAGCACGCGGCAGTCCGCCGCGGTGGTGTAGTGGTTATAGTACTCGGCTGCCACCCAAAAAACGCGAGTTCGATCCCCGCCGCGGTGGTCGCATGTTCGATGGAGGCGAAAATGCCAGAGGCCCGTGTACTGTGCGATGTCAGTGCACGTTAAGGAACCCCAGGTGGTCTAAATTTTCGGAGGCCTCCACTACGGCTTTTCTCTCCTATCTCTTTCACTTCCTTTCCCCACCCCCACAGACGCTTAGCCGTGCTCCCTACATGGGCTGCAGAAATTAGCGTCGTTTCCTAATCGAATCACAATCATCATCATCATCATAATCATCATCATACCGTACGGCGGTTCGGAGTACTGTGGAAGTGCGTGACTATGCAGGCACCAGTCTCCTTGCGGTCGTCGCCGCTCCACGAGGCACTGTTTAAACAGCGCTTCCGCAACTCTCGCGAGTTGAGGGAGGCGTCCCGCCACGGCGGTATAGTGGATATAGGACTCAGGGGCCGAATTCACAAAACTTCTCTTTCGTAAGTGCTTTTTGCCATTGGTCAGAGGGCTTCTGTAATGATATGTCCAGCATCAGGATTGGCTGAAATTTTCTCTTACCAGCATTTTTGTCGTAAGTTGTTTTTGTGAATACGGGCCCAGATGCTGATCAAGAGGTCGCGAGATCGAATCCCTGCTTCGGCGGCTGCATTTGGATGGAGGCGTGACGTTGATCCTCGTGTACTGCGCGATGTCGGTGCACGTTAAACAACTCCTGTTCGTCAAAATTTCCGGAGCCCTCCACAACGGCGCCACTCATAATAGTGTCGTTGTTTTGGGACGTAAAATACCAAAAATCCATGAGTTATGCCAGCCACACCTCTCTCTTTGGCTGACGACGCGCCGCTGCCACTGTAGGTAGCACTCCAGGCCTAGTAAACGCAGATAACGCGGCAAGGGTCCGCTTAACCAGAAGTAAACACTGCCAAACACGTCTCATCGACAGCCACTTGCCACGCGCCTTCATGCCTATGGTATTACAGTTGCAATGAAACATACAATTGTTTCATTGTATTACATACAATGAAACATACAATGAAACATACAAGTGGCAGGTGTGCACATGCGACGCGCCTATGTTTAATAAGATGCTTTTAATTTTCATGTTCGAATTCGAGCTGTAATTACACATTCACAATTGTTCCCCTCTCTTGGCTGGTTTCTCCGCCATTATATATGCTTCTAATGTTTTTCATAGGAAACCAAAATATATTTGGACAGCAACAACAAGTCGCATCGGGAGGATCAACAAATGGTAAGTTATGACTTGGTCTACTTGCGTAGCGTGCCCTTGATAAGCACATACCCATATTCCTAAAATGGCAATTGCTCAAAAGCATTCGGCACGTCCTAATACGACCGATTGGTTCAGGTCAGAACAGAATGTTTGTCCCTAAGTAACAATAAAATATATAGTTTTAAATGGGAAGTAGCAGGTCTGCTTGTTGACGCGCACTATTACATTACACGTATTGAGCGTTCATTTTCATATTCCAGATGTAAATACGGCTTGAGAAATATGCCGTTCTCTAGGCTTGCTTGCTGATATTTATAGACTTGTGCTTCTCACAAGACGGCCAAAGATAGGATGACATAAAAAACTAGTCTTGATGGCACCAGGAACATGCGGAATATCGCGTAGTTCCTGGTGATTAACTTTCTCTTTCGTCACTCAGTTCCATTGCTCAAGGTGCATCTGCTATACAAGTGCACATATTCCTGAAATTACTATTGTACAAAGGGCCTGGTCGTTCAAACACTAGCGATTGATTGATTTGTGGGGTTTAACGTCCCCAAACTAGCTCTGATTATGAGGGACGCCGTAGTGGAGGACTCCGGAAATTTCGACCACCTGGGGTTCTTTAACGTGCACTGACATCGCACAGCCACGGGCCTCAACATTTCGCCTCCATTGAAATGCAGCCGCCGCGGCCGGGATTCGATCCCGCGACCTTTGGATCTGCAGCCGAGTGCCATAACCACTAGACCACCGTGGCGGGGCTCAAACACTAGCGAGGCATCAAGGCCAAAAATGGTGTGACGCTGCCAAAGTTACAATGAAGTATATATATATATATATATATATATATATATATATATATATATATATATATATATATATATATATATATATATTAAATAACATGTAATAGGTCTACATGTAACAATGAAGCTGCATTCACTCCAAAAGTTTAGACGTTGTTTTTTATGTCATAGCTGGGAATGGGCCTTGATAATTATTACGTTCTCCTCACTTGGTTTGATAGCCTAGAATTTATGCGTTCGCAACGTTTCTTACAGGAAACCAAAACATAGGTGGACATCAACAACAAATCGCAGTGGCTGGAGGATCATCTGGTAAGATCCCGTCGGTCAGCATAATTTTGATATACACATGTAAATATTTCTAAAACTTATATGGCGTAAACAAACTAGCGATGTTCTAAAAAGAGCGGTGTTTCGATGCTGAAATAGCGTGCGTATATAAAGTGACACTGAAGCACATCATTATAAGCTTGTCTGCGTGTTGCAAGCAATGTCCATCTACATCCAACGCCGTTGACATTTATGGTATCGCATTAAATCAGCACTGTAAGGACTCTCCTTTCGCTCACATTGTCTGTTTGTGATCACTGTATATATTTGTATTGATGCTTATAAATAGCAGATACATAATGTACACCAAGAACAGTTGCGATGACATCAGCAACATCTCGAAATGCATCACCTGGTTTACTTCGAAACTTTCTTTTGATATGCGCTTTTAGTTATTCCTTCCTTAATTTACCAGTGGAAATAAGCACTCGTCACCTTGACAAGCGAACGATTCTTCGAAACCGATGTAGTTTGGCTGTGGAAAGTTACAGTGAACTATATCATAAATAAAGTCAACAGTTTACGTGTCTGCATCTTTCTGCCAAGTCCGTTTCTCGACATGCATTCCTCGATGTTTATATCTCTGCAACGTATGAAAACTTCAGTTATCCCTATTGTATCATTTGCTTTGGCTATACGATTTCTATATTGTTGAAATGTTTCTGATAGGACCCCAGAGTATCGACGGACAAGGCCTGAGAATCACGATAGGAGGGCTAAATATTGGTAAGCGATACCACGTGGCCGAAATGTGCACCGTGGTTTAATATACTCGAATAGGTATTGCTGGAACAGCTACCCGACAATGGCACTCATTACTTTCATGAACGAGCGATCCACCGTGGTCCAAATTGACAGCCGTTAACGAAGTTACATTGATATATACATAAAACAACAAGTAATAAATCTGTATGCTTCAACACAGCAACAATAATTCTTATGCTTAAGGCGCTCATTTTCTTTATACCGATAGAAATCAACACTCTACACGATGTCAACGCGATATAAATCAATGTAGTGAAGTAGCCACATTTACAGACGTAACTTTAAAGTCATTTTGCATACTCCGTAAATGAACCAACACTACGATTGTTCTTGTTCCTCTCGCTTCGTTTATTTGCCGAGATTTTATTTTTATACACTTAAAATGTTTCTTACAGGAGGTGGACACAGACCTGTATTCCCACAGAGACCGTCAGCACCAGGTCAGCTATGTCGCGATATCAATTTGCACGGTGCGCCTGTAATTTACAGACATGGATATTCCTCAAACTCTTATGGCGGAAACCTCTCTTCCCGTCCATGAAAGAACGATCCATCGAGGTCGAAAAAAGGTGACTCTGCCGAAGTTACAACTAAATACATAGTTGACAATTTGAAGTAACAGGCCTGCATGCTGGAATGCAGCTATAATTGCGGCATGATTCCTATTTTAAAATTCATATTCGAGCTGCTAATACTAATTTATAATTATTTCTTTATCCAGGTTTCTTTCGCTGCCGAAATTTTATAAACCTCCAATGTTTCTTATAATAAGCAAAACGTAGATGGGTGGCAAAAGGTGACTGTGGCACCGGAAACATGCCGAATATTATCATTTGGTCGAAATGCCCTGCAGGCCTCAGAAAATCCATATAAATGTTCTTAAAATGCCATTGCTTAAAGGCACTTTCCATAATAAAAATCTAGTAGTGCATCGTGAGCAAAATGCAGTTTTCGTGCCAAAGTTACAATGAATCGTAGAGTTTAAAATTCCAAGCAGGAGGTCTGCATGTCGCAACGCAGTTGGGCTTTTTTTTTTTTTGGCACGTTTTAAAGTTCATTTTTCCATTCCAGCGGCTAGTACACTTTCAACATTATTCCTTTCTCCTTCAGTGCTTCGTTGCCGCAATTTTGAAATCATTTATTGTCTCTGCTAAGAAGCGAAAATATAGGTTTTAGAGCAACAATTATATCTGCTGCAGGAGGAAAAAATGCAATGATCCCATGTGGTGAAAATTGCTCAGCCCGCAGTCTGATAATTCTTTATCAGAGGCAGGCTGCACAAGGGCAGCCTGCTTCTGCATATTCTCGAAAACGTCATGTCGCAAACTGTTTTGGTAGGTTCCTAAACGTGGGAATGCATGGGCCAATATTAGCCAAATTTGGAATGAAATATATGGCTTAATAGTACACATCGCAAGCAAGTTTATTTTAACTTAGCTGCATGCACTGGCAAGCCTTCAACATTGTTTTTCATGTTTCGGCTTTGAATAGACCATGATAATTACTCGTTCTGCTCGATCAGTTTGGTTAACGACTATTTTTTTAACATTTAATGTTTCTTACAGGAAGCCAAAATCTAGAGGGACAGCAGCAACAAGTCGCAGTGTCATCAGGAAATGGTAAGATATCATGTGGTGCGACTCCTCTGCACGATCTGATATACGCATATAGATATTTTTAATAGTGCTATGGCACAAACGAACTCGCCTCGTTAAAAACTAGAGAAGCCATGAGGCCGAAGAGGCGTGCTTCTATAAGGTTGCAATTAGATATATAATTATATGCTGGTCTGCGTCTTCCAACAGAGGTCTATCTAGTGAGATGCCAGACCGCTGATTTTTAAAAATAACACAGTAAATCAACATTCAATTATACTTGTTTTCTTCAATTGGTTTGTTTACCGAAAATGTGCATATGTGCTGTGTTTCTTATAAAAAGCAAGTCTTTAGATGAAGTACACGTCGCAGTGGCACAAGCAACATATCATAGGGTATCACGTCGTTGTATTTCGTACAATGCTTTCTACCTACGCATTTAGCTCTTCCTTAAAATGTGGTGGGGAAAACGAACTCGTCACTTTGACAAACGACCGATGCTTCGAAAACAAGGAAGTTCGGGCATACAAAGTCAAATTGAAATATATAATTAACAATCAGAACAATTTACTCGTCTGTATGCTTCCGCGAAAACCATGTCTTGGCAGCCGCTCTCTTCCTGTTCCACATACCTGAAATAAATCAGGTATATATATATATATATATATATATATATATATATATTGCAACGCAGCTGGAAAATTTCATATGTTTAATAGTTGATTTATTTATTTCTACTGTAAATACACCTCGATAATTAATAGATTTCCTGGTCTGATGGTTGCCGATCTTATGCACTCCTACAGATTTTTTTATAGGCAGTCTGAATATAGGGGGACAAAAGCAACAAGTCTCAGTGGCACCAGGAACATATGGAATGATATCACATGGTGCAATAATGCAATGCCTCTAATAAAGAAATATAGATCTTCCTCAAACTGCTATTTCAGAGAGCCATCTGTCACATTAAAAAACTACCGATGCATCGATGCCGAAATTGAATGGCTATGCCGAAGTTACTACTAAATATGCAGTTAAAATTAGAAGTAGAAGTTGCAAGGCAGCTGCATTCATTCACAAGCTTTCAAAGTGCTTTTCACATTCGACCTGTTAATAAACCTCGAGTGTTACTCCGGCCTGCTGCCTTGGTTTGGCTGCTGACACTTTATGTAGCTGTAATGTTCCTTACAGGCGACCAGAATATTGGTGGGAGCCAACAACAAGTCGCATCTGCCGGAACATCATCAGGTATGATTTCGCGTGGTCTAATTTGTCAGCGCGACTTGGATATACACATGTATATATCCGTATAACTACTATGACACAAACGCACGCGTAAAGTGCACAAATTCACCTGTAAAGCTACAATAACATGTGTAATTTTAAAATGGCCTGCACATCCAAACCCCGGTTGACAGATAACGCCATCAGTTCTTACAATAACACAATAAGTGAACCTTATAAATAGTCTTGCCTTTTGACAACTGGCTCGTTTGACGGCATTCTAGGCTTATATATGTAATGCTTCGTATAAATAAATGTGGGCAGCTTGCAGTAGGGAGGCAAGGCTGGTTCGCGGAGTAGTTCATGGCCTTCCCTTCCTACTTTTTCTGTCCTCGTCCTCACTTCCATTTCCCATCTCATTGCTATACCGTAGTATACATGAGTATCCAACGTTTACCTTGTACCCTCCAGATCTCCCTCTTCCTCAATCACACATAACTTCTCTCTCTCACCTCACATTCCCACTCCCATCTTATAGCAGACTGCGACGCTGATGGTCTTGCCCTCTTTATATTTCCCGTCTATTCACCCTCACTTCAATTTGTCACCTTCTTGCAATACCGCACTAGGCATTGGTATGTTATGGTAATCCTCTCTCCTCCTCCCTTCATTATTCCTCGCTCTCGCATCCTTGCTCCCCCACCAACACTTACTATACACTATTTACAATCCCCTTACTATTCACTACTACACAAGGCTGTACTAAGCTTTACTCTCTGCCCTACTTCTTTCCCTCCTCCTGAGCCTCACTTCGCTTTCTCACCTACTGGCTGTACCATAGTATGCATGCATATGCTTTGCTATTCACCACGTATAGAGGCTTTTGTGCGAAGCAGCGTCAGCCGCTGCCGTAGCTCTCTGGTGAACTCTTGCATGCTAGACAGACGGTCTGGGTTCGTTTTCCGCTCCAAGCCAGCTACAGTCCTCGCGATGGTAGCATAAGAATTCGAAGGAATACTAAAGTATGTTGCAGCAAAAGCGTTGTGATTTGGTTGCTTGAAATTTTACCTGGGGACGTAGATTAATTGTTTCAGTTTAACTAGGGAGGACAACGGTGTATTTTTAAGTTCCCTTGTGGCCATATCCAATATGGCGTTTTCTCTGTTTCCGAAGCATCTTTAACTTCGGGCTATAACAGCATGGCTATTAAAACTAATTGTATAGATGGACGCCAAGAACAAGTATTAGTGGTACCAGCAACATCTCGTAAGATGCCACGTGTTTGATTTTCAAAGAGTCCCTTTGATTCATATATTTAGATGTTCTTTGTTATGTCAAGGGAAAAAACGCACTCGTCATTTTCACAAACGACCCATGCTTTGAAACAAATTGTTTGCCTGTACGATGTTACCATGAAATATATTTTTAACAATCACAATTGAAGAGCCTCAATTTTGCTTCCACACTCAACTTCGTGACGTTCGCTCATCTTGAATATTTATATTCCTGTAAAGAAACAACACTTTAGTTATTCATGTTGTTTTATTTGCTTTGATTGTAGGATAATTATATGCTTCAAATATTTCTTACAGGAACCCAGAATATCGACGGACAAAATCAAAACGTCCAACTGGGACCAAAGCCATCTGGTAAGCAATATGGCGTGGACGTATGGCGCAGTGTGCTTTCGTATATTCACACAGACGTTCCTTAATTAGTCGCGTCCGAATGGTACGAGGCACTTTCATAAACGAGCGATCCGTCGTTTCCGAAACGGATAGCCCCTGCTGAAGTTAGACTGATGTATATAAAGAACGACAAATAGTAGGCCTGCATGCTTCAACGAGCCTACTTTTATTCGCATGCTTCAAACGTTGATTTTTTGCAGTCTCAGATATAAACAAACACATCGCTAGATTTTGTTCCACCCATTTTACTTGGTTGTCGACATTTCACAAATTTGTAGTGGTTCTTTCAGGTAACCAAGAAGTAACCAAGGGACAGGAACATAACCCAGTGGCACCACCGGCACAAGGTAAGCGATATTGCGAGGTCCAATTCCGCACCACGCCTGTGAGTTACTCATATATGCTTTCCAAGAAGTGGTACTGCTCAAAGACGATCGTCACGTTCAGAAACCAGCGATGCATTGAGGCCGAAATATTTCGCCGTTGCCAAAGTTTTAATGGTAAATAAAAATAATTATGACAAGAAATAACTATGATAACTATGCTTTGCATGTTGCAAGGGAGTTACATTTACACACATAACTCAAACGTCGATTTGCATAATCCGTAAATAGGCCAACACTACGATTATTCTTGTTACTCTCACTTGCTTTATTTGCCGAGATTTTATACGCTTACTGTGTTTCTTATAGGCAACGCAGAAGGAAACGGACCGCACGAAGCACTCCCACCGGCACAACCGCCACAAGGTAAGCTATGTCGTGCTATCCATTTGCGCGCTCTGCCTATAAATTAAACAGATGAATATTTCTCAAACTACTGTGTCACAAAAGTGTTGTTCACCTCCAACGACGGGTGATCCACCCAGGCCGAATTGCAGTTTCTCTGGCAAAAGTAAAATAAAATACACAGTTGACAATAACAAGTAACACGTGTGCATGCTAGAATGCAACATTATTTACTGACATGCTCTTAAAGGGCCAGTAAACAGGCTCCTACTTTCTTTTTAAAGCCGCCCTAACAAGCTAACTCAATCATAGAGAACGTTGCGGCGATCACATTCTGCAAATATGACAGCGCTGCGCGCCACACAGACGCCGTATTTCAAAAAACAATTCCCGCGCCTCTTTCCTGCGATTGACCACTCGCGCTCTCATCCTAGGTGTCGTCACGTTCTACCGCGAACAACCTTGCGCAGTTGTATCTCGTTGATTGGTCGAAACGTCTATTGTCAGATCCTCTGGCCATCCCACCGGCGTGAGCGCAGGAGCAACCCAACGTTTCTAGAACGGTAGCAACCGGTACTGCAGCGCAAGCGTCAATTGCTCACGTCAGGTCACGTGTCAAAAGTGGGCGGAGTCTCGACGGCGCGCCGCGCCTACCCTCTCCTCGGCAGAGAAGGGTGGGGAGGCCGACCGAAAAAAACGAAACCGATGCAAGCGGCCACTTAAACCCGTGTAACTTCTTTATTATTCACCTATTCGCAAAATTCTTGCGGGAGCATGCTCACATCGCACAGGAGCGCAGTTATATCTTTGAAACAAATTTTGGACCTCGGGGTTGTTTAGAGGCCCTTTAACTTTGATATTCATACTTAAGCTGCAAATACACCTTACGAATTCTTCCGTTCCTCTCGTTGGTTTCTTCACGAACATTTTATATGCTTACAATGTTCTTATAGGCAGCCAAAATATTGCTGGACAGCAACAACAGGTCGCAGTGGGAGATGGAACACAAGGTGAGACATCACATGGTTCAATTGGATATCACATGGTTCAATTGCGCAGCGTGCCTTTGATAAACAGATACATATATTTCTAAATCTACTATTGCTCAAAGGTACTCGTCACGTTCAAAAACAGCCGTGCATCCATGGCGAAATGCAGTACCTCTACGAAATTATCAATAAAATGTACAAGTCGAAAATGACAAAAAACATGTGTGCATTTCGCAACGCAGCTGGATTATTTAACATATCTCAAAGTTGATTTTCTATTTCCAGCTGTAAATACACCTTCAGGTGTATTACACCTGAAGGTGTTAGCTCCATTTCAGACACTTTATATATTTGTAAGGCTAATTTAGGACGCCAAAATACTGATCGACTGCAATCATTCGCAGTGGGATCTGGAGAATATGGAATGATACAAGGTGGTCAGATTGCACAACGTGCCTCAGATGAACACAAAGGCGTATTTCTAAAACTGCTGCTTCACAAAGGGCGTGCTCACATTAATAAACAAGCTAAGCATAGAGGCCGACTTACAGTACGTCTGACGAAGTTACAGTGAAATGTATTGTTTAAAATAACAAGTAGCATTTCTCCATTTTGCAACGCAATTGCATTATTTGACATGCTTCCTCGTTGAACCTAATATTCCTGCTGTAAATAACGCATGTAAATATTACATTGCTCTCGTTGGCTTCGTTTCCGAAATTTCATATACTCGTATTGCACCTCGTACTAAACTAAAACATAGGTGGACATCCACGACTAGTCTCAACGACAGAAGGAACATATGCGCTGATATCACGTGGTCTAATTGGGCAGTGTTGCTCTGCTGTGCACATATACATATTCCTAAAGCTGCTATTTCACAAAGCGCTCTGCCACGTTCATTATCCAGTGGTACATCATGGCCGACACACATTGCATGTGGAAAAGTTAGCACGAACCACGTGGCTTCTAATGACAAGTAGCAGCGTGTACGTTGCAACTCAGCTAGATCATTTGAAATCTTTTACAGTTTCTTTTTATATATCTGCTGAACTGCACCTTGAAAATTATTGCGCCCTTATCGCTTGTTTTGGTTGCTAATATTCTATGCACTTGTAATGCTTCTTACAGGAACCCAAAATGTAGACGGAACCCAACAACAAGTCGGAGTGTCATCAGGGGCGGATGGTAAGGTGCCACCTCCACGTGATTAGATGTACACTTATCAGTATTCTAAAACTGCTTTGGCACAAACGCACTCGTCACGTTCAAAAACGAGCGACGCTTCGAGGAACAAATAGCGTGCAGATGTAGAGTTCCAATGAGATATATCATTATGAGCTCGTCTGCATGTTGCTACACTGTTCCATCTAATGACATGATACACCCGTCGATCTTTACAGTAACACAATAAATCAACACTTCAATTAGTTGTGTTTTTCACAATTGGTTTGTTTAACGGCTTTGTATATATACGTGATGTTTCTTAAAAACGGCAAGTATACAGACGGACACCAAGAACAAGTCGTAGTGGCCCCAACAACGTGTGGTAATATATCACGTGGTTGAGTTTCGAAGTCTGCTTTTGACTTACGCATTTATTAATTCCGTAAAATCCCATGGGAAAGACGCACTCGTAATTTTGGCAAACGGCCGATGCTTCGAAACTAGAATAGTTTCGCTGTGCGAAGGCACAATGAAGTATACCATTAACGATGACAAAAATTACCGGGTCTGCATCTCCTGAGAGACGTTCACCTTTGATTTTATATTCGTGGAGTCAATCAACACTTAAAGTAATCTTGTTGGTTTGTTTTGTAATCCTGGTTTGTTTTGTAGCCGTCAGATTGTATCCTTGTAATGTCTTTCATAAGCAGCCTAAATATTGGTGGAGGGCATAAACATGTCTTAGTGTTACCCGGAGCATATGAAATACCACCTGGTCCAATTCAGCAACGGACCTCTGAACACACATCTGCATATTACTAAAATTGCTCGTGTGTCCACGCGCTTCAGGTTGTCAATAAATTCGCCCATCGCGCTGTCAGTCGCTAGCCTCCTGGTATAAGCTCAATTGGCACAGCGAGCCCTCCGGAGAGGCATTGATCACGGGCTCGAAACTCCGACTAATACGAGTTTTTCCGCAATTAAGACGCTTTCATAACTGAGACATCCGTATGGATTTCCTTGTAGCTTTGTGCCACAAAAACGGGTCCATGCTTATTTTCCCTTTCATTTTAAGGTTGCTCTTTGAGATAGACATTCATCGCGTTAAAAATAAAGATGGTAAAATTGAACAACAGTTAATCGATTAGTCGATGAAAGGTATCCCTCAAAACAATTATTCTTCCTCCACCTCCCACCTTTCACTTAATCGATTTAATCGATGAAAACAGTTTCATTAACTGATCACCCCCTTCCTTCATGTTTTTGGCGCCTGGTTGGCCCAAGCGCATCATTGCAAAACGATGCCGAGACGCGTAATTCAAGCGCCGCTCCTATTCTTCCTCCCTTCTCATAGCATTGTTCCTGCGTACAGTAGAACGAACCCGACGCCGAAGGCATTTTCTCCACGTGGAGGCCTAACTATGCTAGCACGAAGCCGTCCAGATCACTGTTCTGTTCAAACCCTATGTGTCTTCCTTTCCTTCCTCCCTCTTACTTCTCCAGTACTTGCCGCTCTGTTCCCTTTCGAATCGAAGGCGGTAACACCAAGGTGGCGCGAGAAACACCTTTGTTTTGAAGGACGCGGATTGCCTATACAGGTATATAACACTGGGGTAGCGGATAATTCGAGGAGAGGAGTGCGAGGAAGACCCCTCTTGAGTTCGAGCGGGAAAGGGGACGGTAAGGTGCGCGCTACGGGTGAGGTTTAATTGCAAAAGGCGGAGGAGATTTGTTTTGTGTAACAAAACCTGACCTTGTGTGTTTTCGCCGAGAAGCGCCTTAGAGCGTTTCTGCTCTTTTTTCATCCTCTTTTTCTATTGTATTCAGTTGACCTTTAACAGCACGTTCTCCGTTACTATCCCGTCACCCACAAAACACGTCTGGCCGGCACTGAGACTGCACAAGGCGGCCTCGCCCATGACGACAGCAATGAACTTGCACACTGCTCTTTGACTGAAAGCGTCATAGTCAACAGCGTGACTGCCTTTTTCCTACCTCCGTGGTCTAAACCATGCTTCATCTATTGCCCTCTTCGCTTCTATCGTGTTAACCAGCGACCACTTCGCGAACAATATGCGTGAGTAGCGTGTTGCTTTGCGTTACTCTTGCGTTTTTACGGGTATAGTAACCTTCGTCATGACATAGACAAGACCACCCTCATGCAGGTGCCAATCACGTCTTCCAGGTAAGGTGTCACGGTTTCACCATTTAACCAAAAGACATCCATCCCTGTCAGTTCTCAACCCAAATGACTTTTCCTCTCTTTTGACACAATTACGTGTCCATATACACATGCTAACTACATTCCTTTTTTTTTAGTACACGTCCGTTGTTACTGCTCTCACTGACGAAGGGAATATATTCACGTTATATTTACAGTATGTCAGGCTCGCAGAGTCCCCGGTAAATATGCTCTAACAATGGCACCTCCGCCACGCTTAAGGTCCGGCGCGTAAAGGCACATTGTGCGGATACTTCCGATGAATAAGGCAATCTACGTGTATTGCAAAGGAATATTCCTCGTCTGCTGCGCTACGGACTAAATTGAACCACACCAACAATACACAGTGTTTCCTTTCCTTTCAGGGATTGCAGTTCGGTTTTCATATTTCTTCACTCCAACCTCCTTCGTCACTCCACCCTCCCCGTTTAGCTTTTCAAGCTAAACGTGGCATCTTTCCTCGAGTCATGATACGCGTTTCCTTGAATGCTTAAGGGTGAAGAATGTGCTTTTAGATCAGTGATTACAACTAGGGCGCCAACTAAAAAACCCGCTAACGCTACAGCAATATGAAATCCTCGTTTTTCGAGTGTCTACGCAAATATGAAATAATTGATTAAAAACCTTGCATCGAAAGCAGTTAATCAATTAAAGGCAAGATCAACGAACGATTAGTTGTTAATTGATTAAAAAGTTTAATCAACCACCTCTAGTTCAAAAACGGCCAGTGCATCGAGGCCGAAATAGAGTAAATAAAATCATAAGGTAAAATGACAGGGTTTGAATGTTCCAATCTACCTACATTATTTGACATGTGTCAAAATTGATTTCCATATTCCAGTGGTAAGTACACCTTGTAAATTATTTCATTCGCCTGGTTTGTTCGGCTTCCCCTGTTCATGCATTTGTAATGCTCCTTAGAAGAACCCAAAATATAGGTGGACAGAAAGAATAAGTCTAAGTTGCACTAGGCATATGCAATCATATCTAGTAATCTCCTTGGCCAGATTTCCTCTGCGTTACACGAATACATATTCATAAAGCTGCTATTTTACAAAGGTCCTCGCCACGTCCATAAACAAATGATGCATCGAGGCCTAAATAGAGTGCCTCTGCCAGAGTTACAATAAAATATATTGATACAGGTGAGAAGTGGCAGGTCTGCATGTTGCAACACAGCTGGACTGGTTCACAAGCTTTTAACGTGGTTTTTTCATAATCCGATTGTGAATACGTCCTGAGGATTTATCTGTTCTCCTAGAATGACTTGGCTGGTCACATTTTATGTACTTGTAATTCCCCTTATAGGTGAACAAAATATACAAGGAAGCCAACAACAGACCGCAGTGGCAGGATCACCGTCTGGTAAGATGTCAAGTGATCTACTTCCTCATCGTGACTGTTATATACGCATATAGATATTACATGCGAGGCAGCTTATGGCGGGGGCTCTGTCCCTCCCGCGGCGCCCACCCCCCACTGCGCATGCGCGTCTCCTCCCCCTATCTCTCTGTCCTCTAGGAATCCTCTCTACAGAGCGGCGCCCGCGTCCCACACTCCCACAGTGCATGCGCGTCCCCTCCCACTCTCTCTCCTCTCCTACGCTCCCCCTTTTCTCTCCTCTATGAGTCCTCTAGTCTACGGAGAGGCGCTCACGATAGGTGGTGCGACAGCTGCATACTCCGCTGGGGGCGCCACGGTAGTTCCATGGTATGAAATTGACGGAGCGCGCACGCCTCATTCTCTCTAATATAAACAAAATAAATAAATTGGTTCCGAACTGCATTTGCCCGAAGCTTTGCGACCAATATACTTGGACCCTTCGAAGATCACCGCCACGGTGGTCTAGTGGTTACGGCACTCGGCTGCTGATCCGAAGGTCGCGGGATCGAATCCCGGACGCGGCGGCTGCATTTCGATGGAGGCGAAACGTTGAGGCCCGTGTGCTGTGCGATGTCAGTGCACGTTAAAGAACCCCAGGTGGTCGAAATTTCCGGAGGCCTCCACTATGGCGTCTCTCATAATCAGAGCTGGTTTTGGGACGTTAAACCGCACAAATCAATCAATCAATCGTCAATCGACAGCGCCATGGCGACCGAATGGTAGGTCATGGTACGTTTCAACGTTAGGACTCACCTTAGTGCAAAGCCGAGACGCCCGCTTTTTTGGGAAATTTGCACTATACGGTGCCTTGATTTGCTGTCATATGCGTCGTTCATTGAAGCATTCCTACGATACGTAGCAAAATTGAAAAGAAGGCGTACGGAATGGTAGAGAAATGTGCATAGCGGTGATAATGCTTTTCAAACATTAGAAGCGCAGTTCAGATTACACCAGGCACCATCACCGAAATCACTTCTGCGATAACTTTACTTAAGACGCACACATGCCGGTGTTAGCATGCTTGCTTGGCGCCACGAGGGCCCATGTTCTATACCGCCCTACGGCTTGGTAAGTTGCCTGTGAGTCTGTGTGCTTGTTATGTGTAGATTTCGGTAGAAAGCTACGACAAACGGTGTTCCTTTTTTGCCTTAAGAGCGGAGCTCCTTAAATCCGTCCGTCAGGTGTCAACCGTGGACAGAAAAATGTGTGCCGATCCTCTAGGCTGTGCACCCTGTGAGGTGCATAAAACAGCAAGCGCTACTCGAAGTTTCGGGTTCTAGCCCGGCCGCCGCTACGGTACATATGGCTGTTTTAGCCGGGCATTGATTGAATAAGCTCTATCAAATTCAAACACCTGTGGCGCATACCCGCTTACATTGGGGTAAACACTACCAGTATGAGCTACACGTGATTGCAGTGTCGTTAATCGTGACATACATGACACGTAATCACGTTAGTGGCGTAAACATCAGTCATTCGTGTTCATGACACATTTAGATCCTACCTCCCTAATGCAATAAGATGAAAAGGCGGGCTAGTTAGTTTGGATTCATTATTGTAGAACGATGCAACCAGGAAATCACCGAGACCTAGACGGCTATATACTAGAATTGACTGCTTTGTTGGGCGCGTTGGTTCAATAAGGGATACATTAGAGCGCAAAAAAGGACGAAACACAAGGAAAAGAAGACGACCACACAAGCGCTCACTACGAACTGGTTTTAATCAGAAAAAATATGAGAATATAAAGCTCAGTACACCACAGGCGCGCCTGCGCACACATCAAGTGAGATAGGACTATGATACTCTGCGCTCAAGCAACGACAAGTCGCTCCCCCGCAAGCATACAGACGTGTGGCTAGCACAATCTGTGCCTTTCTTTTTTACGTAAAAAGCCTCCAAAAGCTCGCGTGCCACGGTATCTCTGCTACGGTCTCTGAACTGAAGGTACTGGGCCGTAGCAGAGATACCGTGGCACGCGAGCTTTTTTTGCGCTCTAATGTAACGGCTAGATAGATAGATAGATAGATAGATAGATAGATAGATAGATAGATAGATAGATAGATAGATAGATAGATAGATAGATAGATAGATAGATAGATAGATAGATAGATAGATAGATAGATACGTTCGAAGCGACTTAAGTCGCCAAAGAATTTTTCATTTATAGGTATGGAATAGGTGCATTTGCTACTTTTATTCGACGACATCGTTCTTGAGCCCTTCAAACGACTGCTCGGCGTTGAACGCATGAGTTACGGGCGCACAAGCTCGAGCAGCATCGACCAATACATCCACACTAGCAAGAAATGCTGCTAACGTCTGTCCGTCCGTTTGGAGCATCCTAGAACATTTCTAGCTGACTCTAGTCCTGTGAAAAATGCCAGCTTACCAAGCCTATCGCCTCTCAGCTGTAGTAGTGGCTTGCTATGCAGATGGAGTACGCGGCTGTGATGGTGCCATCATATACCAAGTAATCTAGTTTTTATGCCAGCTGCGGTAAACAGAGTTACAAAAAGGATAAGGGACGCTTGCTCGGTCATGGACGCCAATTTATAGTCTCTCGAAAAAAAAGGGGGGGGAGGGGGGAGCGGTCGCACAGGTGGTGCGTGCGTGCTCGAGATTTTACTGTACATCGGCTGTGCAAAGTTAAAGTAAAATATATCATTAACAATGACAATAATTAACCGGTAGGCATGTTTCTACCAATCTCCTTCGTATACATGCGTTCGCCTCTGGTTTTATACTCCTTCCATAAATCGACACTTCAATTATTCTTGTCTCATTTGCTTTGGTTGAAAGACTTGTAAATGCATGAAATGTTGAAATGTTTCTTATAGGACCCCAAAATATCGACGGACACCACCATTTAGTCCAACTGGGACCATCAGCACCCGGTAAGCAATAGCACGTGACCTTGTTTGAGCACCATGGTGTGGTTTACGCACATATACATTCCTAAAACTGCTAGGGTACAAAGGAACATGTCACGCTGATAGACGAGCGATGCATGGAGGTCAAAAAAGTTTGGCAGCCCGAAAGTTAGAAAGCAACAATGACAATTAGTTGGTCTCCATGACGCAACGCAGCTGCCTTTATTCACATGCTTTGAACGTTTATTCTTTTCTTCAATACTAGCTTAAGTGAGCCCTTCGATAAATCTTGTTCCTCTCACTTGGGCTTGCTTGCCGAGACTTTATACAGTTGCAATGTTTCTCCTAGGAAACCAAGACGGACAACAACAATCAGGTGTGCCCGTACCACCATCAGCTGGTAAGCAATATCACACGGTCCGATTGCGTAACCGTGTCTATGATTCGGATGCGTATACATTCCAAAACTGCTCCTTTACAAATCCAGCCATCACGTTGAAAAATGTGCGACGCGTCGATGCCGAAACAATTTGCCGCTGCCTAAGTTATGATGATATATACAGTTAACAGTGCTGCATGTTGCAACGCAGCTACATTTATGAGCACACCTTCAACTTCGATTTGCATATTCCACGAATATACCAACATATCCATTAAACTTATTCCTCTCACTTTGCTTATTTCCCGAGACTTTGTACGCTTGCGATGTTTCCTAATGGCAGGTAAGACGCCGACATACATACATACATACATACATACATACATACATACATACATACATACATACATACATACATACATACATACATACATACATACATACGTACATACATACATACATACATACATACATACATACGTACATACATACATGTTGGTTCCTTGTTCCTTTTTTATCGATCCAGCGGCATTCTACAAATAGCACGTGCGATTGCCCATAAAAATGTTTTTCATTTGAAAGTTAGCGCTGCGTCTGTGCGAACTGTTCCTTAGTCTTTCTGTGTTTCTGTTGCTCTGTATTACAACTGGACTGCATGCTGCAATACAGCTACATTTATTCACATGCTTTCAACGTCCATTTTGATATTCCAGCTATAAATCAACACTTAGATCGATGTTGTTCCTCTGAGTTGCCTAGGTTGCCGAGATTTTATGTGCTTGTAATGTTTTTTACAGGCAACGCAGACCCACAAACTCCGCAAGAACATTTACCACCGTTCCCATCAGAATCTGGTAAGCGATATTATGAGGATCATTCGCATACCGTGTCCATGATTTACACGCGTAGATATTCCTAAAGCTGCTGTTACATGCTTAGATATTCTCAAGGTTGCTAACTCTCACGTTCTTAAACGAGCAATGCTTCCAGGCAAAAATAATTTGCCGCAGCACGCTCGTTTATTGCAACCCCGCTCGATTTTTGGTTGTCAGTTGTCGTATTCGCGCATAAAACAAATTAGTGGATCATTCCACTAACTTATTCCACTTCTTTCGACTTCCACTTTATTGCACTTCATTCCTCTTCGTTTAGTTGCCAAAATTTTGTATGCTTATTATGTTGCTTATTGGAAGCAAAACAACAAGCGGGAACTAAAATCATTTCTCGCTGGTACAGCCACCTTCTATTAAGCAATATCACGCGTACCAGTAGCTCGTAGTTAAATTGAGACATCTGTGTTTGATTCGAGGCCTTGATATTCACAAGCGCACTCGTCTTTCTTTGTTCCCCAGGAGCACACTTATCACTTTCTTGTGACACGCAGCCTAGACCAAGCCTATCCTGCACACTTGTTCGCGAATTGTATAGACCTTTCTACAACCGTTGTATATCCGACGCATTTATTTTTGTATGATCTAGTAGATCAGTGTTGGTACGAGAACGCGCTGTGACAAATGTATCAAAGGCGACGGATTTCATCGCTGCTCAGTTTTTTTCGACAGACGCCTGTTCATGCCGCTATTGTTTCGCTCTGTGATTCGCTTTCCTTTCTGGGCATAGTTTTCTTCAAACCGTAGTTTAACTGTCAACGCTTTGAAATATCCAGCGTCCTTCATTGTTACGACCACGCGACAATATTAAAACCTACCACTCCGAAGTGCCGGAAACGCATCTGTGCATTTACGTGAACAGGGTACTCCCACAAGAAAGAATAGCTCAGCTTAAGCGGTATAGCATCGAAGCAGCAGCGGATCAGTAAAAAATCAGCAAGAAGAAAAGGAAAGCTACTGATGCCTAAAATACATGAAATGCACAGGACCCGCTATGCCTAACTTCTCTTTTCATGAACCATAAATCAACGAAGAACGATTTCGCTTCAGCGTTGAGAAGCGCAGCAGCCGCTGCCCAGCACAATTTTGAATTTTCCTTCCCTTTTACACACCACCAAACATGACGTGAAAAGTGGCGCCAATCCGCCGGTGAAAGTGGTAGGTCTTAGTTACTCCTACGACAATATAGAGCCAGGACACGGGTTCATTTGACATTTGTGACTTCCTCGCTATGCGAAGTTTGTGGGCTAAGTGAAAACTGGAACATTTCACGTGTTTCCGGGTGGTCAGCAATTATACGAGAGCCTTCAGTCGCGGCGCATGTTTCAAAGAGCGTGTTTTTTTTTAAGTTTCCTTGGAGGTGATCTGCGTAATCAGCTCTGACGTTCTACAATTTCTCATATGAACGAGTCCTTTTGAGAATTAGCCGGCACCACTGCGGACTGCACGAGCCGTAGTACCAGAGGTTTAGAGGGACGCGGCATAGTGGGACGTGCTGGTTTCTGTTGTACAAAGCAGCTCGAAACGACAGTGTTTTCCATACATACATACATACATACATACATACATACATACATACATACATACATACATACATACATACATACATACATACATACGTACATACGTACATACATACGTACATACATACATACATACATACATGCATACATGCATACATACATACATACATACATGCATACATGCATACATGCATACATACATACATACATGCATACATACATACATACATACGTACATACATACATACATACATACATACATACATACATACATACATACATACATACATACATACATACATACAAGCCTTTAGGCCCAAGCAAAACGTCTTTGTCACTGTAGTTATCCCGTGAGCCTGCTCAGTACCTTTGCTAGAAAAGTCAATAGGAAGTGTATGGCGACTACCGATGAAGAAAGCAGAATTGCAAGAAAAAAAAACAAGGTCGTTGTGGTTGCCTACATTTACGCCATATTCCACAATTTGAAAACGAAAACAAAGAGATGTGGCGTACGGGAAGTCGTTTATGCACCAAAATGGTTGCAAGGGCCGCGCAATGCGATTAATAGTGACAGGAGCAAGAACCCCTCGTGTGCAGACCAGCGGGCGCCTGAATGAGGGATTACAAGAACATAATTGCAATATAGACAAGGCTGTGTCAGGTCATCTGTGTATCCACCGCCAAAGATGTGGCTGCACTCCACTCTAAAGAATGCGCGAGTGTTTACGAGGGCCTAAGAAAATGTGAAGTGTGAAACCATTGAGGAGTGTGCAATAGACAAAATGTAGACAAAATTAAAAATAAATATGCGAACGTTTCCTCTTTGACCCGTCTAAGAAGGTAAAAACTGTTTTTAGGCTGGCAGGCTTGATATGGCGTCGTATCTCGTGTCAGTGGTGACTGGCACTGGCTCCGCTCTCTGCCTTTGTGTTGTTTCCTTGGTTGTTTGTTTTTTTCACGGATCTACCGGTATTATACCCATAGCATGTGCGATCGCTCATAACCAAATCTTTAACTGAAAGTTAGAGATGTGCCTCTGTCTATACTTCCATAGTCTCTGTGTTCTTGTGCTAGTTACAATTCTAATGCATGCTACAATTCAGCTGCATTTATTGACGTGCTTTCAATGTTGATTTTGATATTCCAGCTATAGATCACCACTTTTATTGATGATCTTGTGTCTAACTTGCCTTGAAGGCCAAGATTCTATATACTTACATTGTTTTTTTACTGCCGCTTTTCCCACAGAAGAACCGCAAGACCAACTACCACAGTTCCCACCATCATCTGGTAAGCGATTTCACGAGGACCAAACGCATACCGTGTATATGATTTACACACGTACCTATTCCTAAAACTGCGGTTACACATAGATATTCATAAAACTTCTAACTCGTCGCTTTCCTAAACGAGCATGCTTCAAGTCTAATTTGCCGCTGACGAAGTCACAATAATATGTATAATTGACAAGGTCAAGCAGCAGGACTGCATGCTGCCACCCAGCTCGATTTATTGACATACATAGAAAGTCAGTTTTCGTATTCGCGTATCAAAAAAATTAGTGAATCATTCCGTTTTTCTTCATTGGTTTGGCTGCAGAAAGTTTACATCCTTGTAATTTTTCTTAATGGGGGCAAAACAGCAGGCGTAAACAAAAATCAAGTCCCTCTGGTACCGCCACCTTCTCGAAAGCAATACCACGCGTTGCAATGGCTCGTACTGAATTTGAGACAATTGTGCTGGATTCGAGGCTTATATATATTGACGCCCACACTACTGGCTTTGGTTTGGTCACAGGGAGCGCTTTTATTACTTTCTTGTGACGCGCAGCCCAGTCTAAGCTTATCGTGCATGCTGCCTCGCGAATGCTGTGGATCATTCTACAAACTTTCCATACACGATGCGCTTATTTCAGTCCGTTCTGGAAGATTAGTGTTGGTACCAGAACGCGCTGTGACGAATGTGTCAAAGCCGACGCATTTAATCGCTGGTTAGTTCTTATCGTCGACCGACACCTGTTCTAACGCATCGCTCTGTGTTTTCCTTCCCTTTCTGGGCCCAGTTTCGCCCAAAACACAGTTTGACTGTTAACGCTCTGAAGTACCCTGTGTCCTTCTTCGTTACGAGCACGCGACAACATTTGAAACTAGCACCCCGAAGCACCGGAAACGCACCCGTGCATTTACGTGGGCACGGTCTTCCAACGAGAAAGAAGAGCTCAGCTTAAGTGGTAGAGCATGAAAGGAGGAGCGGACCAGTAAAAAAAAAAAAGGAAAAAATGCAAGAACTACTCGCCTGAAATACCTGCAATACAAAGGTAGACTGCTTGAAGCGGTACTCTTAACTTCTCTAAAACTTAACTTTTAGTGAACCATAAATTAGTGGAAAACGCTGTCGCTTCCCTTGGGTGAAGTGCCGCAGGCTCTGCTCAGCAGAAATTCGAATGATGCGTTTCCTTTTACCAAGCACCTAAAGAAGACATAACCATCAATCATGACCCGCAAAGTTGCGCCAAAGACCCGTGTGCTGTGCGATGTCAGGGCACGTTAAAGAACCCCAGCTTGCCGAAATTTCCGGAGCCCTCCACCATGGCGTCTCTCATAATCGTAGCGTGGTTTTGAGACGTTAAGCCCTAGAAATCAACCAAAGTTGCGCCAATCCGCGGGTGAAAGCGATGGGACTCAGGTAGTTCTTCGACAAGATAGAGCGAGGACAAGGCTTCATTGAACGTCTGCCACTTCATTTGAAGTTTTTTTGCTGACGAGTAAAAACGGGGACGTTTCATGTTTCCTGGTGGTCAATGGTTATACGAAAGTCTATAGTTGAGGGGCATGCTTCAAAGAATGTGCTTTGTTCTTTTTTCAGTTTCCTTGAAGGTGATTTACGTAATCAGCTCTGACGTACTAACATTTTTCATACCAACGAGTCCTATGGAAACTTAGCCGGCACCAGTGCATATGCCCCGCCACGGTGGTCTAGTGGTTATGGCGCTCGGCTGCAGATCCGAAGGTCGCGGGATCGAATCCCGGCCGTGGCGGCTGCATTTCGATGGAGGCGAAATGTTGAGGCCCGTGTGCTGTGCGATGTCAGTGCACGTTAAAGAACCCCAGGTGGTCGAAATTTCCGGAGACCTCCACTACGGCGTCTCTCATAATCAGAGCTGGTTTTGGGACGTTAAACCCCACAAATCAATCAATCACCAGTGCATACATACATACATACATACATACATACATACATACATACATACATACATACATACATACATACATACATATACATAAACATGTATGTATGCATGTATGTACGTATACCCATAAACATGCATGTATGCATGTTTATGGGCCCAGCCAAAACATCTTTGTGACTCTTGTTATCCTGTGAGCCTTCTGAGCACCGCTGCTGGAAAAGTAAATAGGAAGTGTATGGCGACCACCGATGAACGGACAAGCATTGCAAGAAAAAAAATGCAATCTTGTTGTGGTTGTCTACATTTACCCCATTTCCCACAATTTGAAAACGACAGCGGACAGATGTATCGTAGAGGAAGTCTTTTCTGAACCACAACGGTTGCAACGGGTGTGCAAAGTGATTAATAGTTACAGGAGCAGGAAGCCATACTGTGCGAAAAAGTCAGCGTAACCCTTTTAGTACATTCTGACGATAGTGTTGTTTCTTCTGTACCTCTGTCATGTCAGCTCGCGCACATCGGACAGACCGGCGTGTGCCTGAATGAGAGACCAAAATGGCATAATTACAATGTAGGAAAAGGTGTATCAGGTCATCTAAGTACCCACTGCCAGTGGTGTGGTTGCACTCCACTGTTTAAATATACGCGACTTATAAGTAGGAAAAAAGCCAAATCATTGAAGCGCACTGAATAGACAACACAAAAAGAATTGCGTGAGCGTTACCTCTTGGGCCGGTGGCTGAGCAGGCAAAAAGTGTTTTTAGGCTTGCAGATTTGATATCATCTTGTATCTTGTCCCGGAAAAGAACAGCGCCCGAAAACAAGAGACCGACAAGGACAGGCGCTGCCTCTCCTTTTTGTGCGTATTATTTGCGCTGTTCATTACTGCGATAATGCAATATCAACTAGCCCAAGAATCTGTTTTACTGATGTTCTTGTATTTTGTGTCAGTGATGACTCGCACGGATTCTGTTCTGTACCATGGTGTTGTTTCCTTCATTTTATCGATCCACCGGTATTCTACAAATAGCACGTTCGACTGGTCATAAAAATGTTTTTCATTTGAATGTTAGCAATGTGTCTGTGCCTACTCCTCCTTAGCCTCAACGTTGTTCTGCTGATCTTTGTCACACCTGGACTACATGCAGCAATGCAGCTACATTTATTATTGATACGCTTTCAACGTTGATTTTCATATTCCAGCTATGAATCAAGACTTAGATTCATCTTCTTGCTCTCACTTGCTGTTGTGGCCTATATTTTATATACTTGGGATGTTTCTTGCAGAGAACGAAGAAGATGAGGGGCAGCAACACAAGGTTAAATTGCTGTTTAAGAAGCTCTGGGGATAAACACAAATTACTATGACAAGTCGTAGCTCTACATCCTCCCATGCAGCTACACTTACAGACATACCTTTAACTTCGATTTCCCTTTTTCGCCAATAAACAAACACTTCAGTTATACTTGCTCGTCTCACTTGAATTCCCTGCTGAGATTTTATACGCTTCCGTGGTTCTCATGCGCAATGAAGACGATTACAGACCGGAACAGTAATTGCTGACGGCACCACCAGCATTGCAATACACGTGGCAAAGTTGTAATAAATCACATAGTTGACGATGACAATAACAGCTCTTCATGTTGGAACGCAGCTGCATTTGCAAGCATGCTTTCAACTGTGATTTCAGCTGTAAATACACGTTGATAATAATTCAATTCATCTCATCGGTTTCATTTCGAACGTTTTGATAAGCAGTAAAACTGCTTCTGATAAGCAGTAAAAATGTAGGTCGAGGGCGACAACAAGTCGCACTGGCCACCAGCAACACATCATAATATAAAATGTTGTCCAATTTCGGTGCGTCACTTTGATATACACTGATAATGCACTCTGATACTATGATATATACTACGTTTGCGGATATGCTTTTATTGAAGCCGAGCTCCAAATACGACGACGATGATCAAGATCGAGCCAAGCAGACGATGACGATTCATACAGATGAGGGAAAATGTACAAGTGATGAAGTGGAGCAGAGAGAAAGAAGATTCAATTGTATGATAAAATCACAATGTATACATATTCTTCAAACTGAAACTGCACGGAAAAAAATCTCGTACCATTTAAAAACAACCCATGCATCCAAGCCGTAATAGAGCGCCCCTTCCAAAGTTACAATAAAAGAAGTAGTAGCGTGACAAAAACGCTTTCACGCTTTCAAACTCGATTTTCGTAGTTAGAGAAATAATCCTCTTTTGTTGTTGGTTTTGTTACCGAGATTCTGTAAAATTCTAACGCTTCCTATAAGAAGACAAAATATGTAAGGACAACAACAAGTTTCAGTAGAACCATGAACATATGGAATCATACGACCTGGTCCAATTCTGCAGCGTGCTTCTGATCAACGCACTCACAAGCATTCTCGTAAAACTGCCTCTTCACAAATGGTCTGGTCACGTTTAAAAAGGAGCGATGCATCGAGGCGCAAAGAATTTGTCTCTGGCAAGCTTACAGTAAAGTTCCTGATGGATGGTTCTTTGAGGTGCTCCTCTGTTTTAGGCGTCAAAAACGCGCACCATCAGAGACGGCATTGGCGAGGTGTTGAGCTCATAGCCGCAGGCGCAGCGACTACAGGTTCGCTCGAACACGGGAAGGGAGCGAAACACGAAACAGTCACTTCGAGACTTCATTAGCTTTCACTGGAGCTAATGGAGACTTTATTGTGCTTCTCACTGGAGGAAGCTGACTGCACGACGCCCGAAAATTCTGTGCCCTCTTACGCAAAAATAGCGTATACAACATGTAAACATTCGGCAACTCTTTCTGAGGCTTCGTATACCCCGCTCCTGCAGTGACAGAAACAGAAACGAACAACAGAAACGTGGCCCTGCACACGTTTCTGTTGCCTCGACCTCAGCGAAGCACGGACAGGAAGAGCCTTTCACTTCGGCCCTGCTGCCTTCCCCACGCCTTTAACCGCATCCAGTGAGTCTTTGAGGCATGCGTGTGGTAACAGCGCTTCGGGGTACTGTGGAAGTGCGTGACAATGCAGGCGCCTGTCTCCTTATGGTACCTTAGGCACCAAGGCGCCACGAGGTACCGTTTAAAGAACGATTCCTCAACTCTCGCGAGTTGCGGGAGGCATCCCGCCGCGGTGGTCTAGTGGCTATGGCACTGGGATGCTCATCAGAAGGCCCCGGGATCGAATCCCTGCCGCGGCAGCCGCATTTCGAATGCAGCGTGATGTTGAGCGTCGTGTGCTGTGCGACGCTGGCGTATGTTAAATAAACCCTTGGTAAAAATTTCGGGAGCCCTACACGAAGGCGCCTCTCATAATGATATCGTGGCTGGGGGACAACAAGCCAAAAAATCCATGAGTTATGGGAGCCGCACCTCCCTCTTCGGCTAATGACCAGGCGAACGAACGCGCCAAAGACGCGGGTGGAGCAATGCTCCATGTCGACAAACGCCACTAAGTCACTAGGGGTCAGCTTAACAAGAAGGAAACGAGGCCAAATGCGTTGCATTGATAACCATTTGCCCATCGCCGAGTAAAGGAACTTATCTGCACCACCGCGCCTTCCTAGAGACGGGCTTAAACTTTGAAAAAGTTTAAACTAAAAAGTTTAAAAAAACATGTAGCAGGTCTGCATATTGCAACGCAGCTGTATTTATTGACTTTGATATTGATATTTGAGCTGTAAATACACACTTACAATTATAGCGTTCTCCAGATTGGCTTTATTGCCTACATTTTATACGCTTCTAGTGTTCCTTATAGGAAGCCAAAAGTTACAGGTGGACAGCAACAAGTCGCAATGGGAGGAACAACACATGCTAAGTTATCCCTTGCCCCGCCACGGTGGTCTAGTGGCTACGGTACTCGGCTGCTGATCCGAGGGTCGCGGGATCGAATCCCGGCCGCGGCGGCTGCATTTCGATGGAGGCGAAATGTTGAGGCCCGTGTGCTGTGCGATGTCAGTGCACGTTAAAGAACCCCAGGTGGTCGAAATTTCCGGAGACCTCCACTACGGCGTCTCTCATAATCAGAGCTGGTTTTGGGACGTTAAACCCCACAAATCAATCAATTAAGTTATCCCTTGGCCCAACTGCGCAACGTACCTTTGCTACATGGAAACATATGTTCCTAAAACTACAATTCCTCAAAGCCGTTCGTCACGTTCTATAACACCGGTTCGTCGAGGCCAAAACAGAGTGCCTGTCTTGAAGTTAAGAAATAAAGTTTAAAATGAGAAGTAATGTTGCAGCGCGTCTAGATTATTTCGCATGTGTCAAGGTTGATTTTTATACCCCAGCTGTAAATACACCTTGAGGATTATACCGTTCTTCTAGAATGATTCTTCATGTTTAGACACTTCCAATGATTCTCATAAAACCAAATATAGGATGACAGCAACAGGTCTCAGTGCAATGCTCAATGATATCACGTAGTCAGTGAAGCGTCCCGTCCAAAATGGTGTGTCTCTGCCAAAGTGACAATGAAAAAAAAAATCCTGCAGTTCCCACTTATTGCGGGAAGCAGTGTCATGCGAAACAGTCAGCGATAAAATTGCGCCAAGAAAAGAACCCTATATTCCTAAACAACAACGCGGCGGCTGCATTTCGATGGAGCAAAAATGTCGAGGCTCGCGTACTTTGCGATGTCAGTGCACGAAAGACCACAGGTGGTCAAATTTCCCACAGGTGGTCAAACCCTCCACTACGGCTTCTCTCATAATCACAGCTGGTTCTGGAATGTAAAACTCCAAACATCAATCAAATCAATCAAACAACAACAGCAAGAAGTTATACTTTAAGCACTGCATTTGTGTCATGACATGTCCTTTGATATCAATTTGCTCGCCCCCCCCCCCCTTATGTAATGCCTTGTATAAGGTCTTTAAGGGTTTAATAAATGATGATGATGAACAAGCTTCCTTCTTTATTTCACATATAAATCTATTGGAAACCATCTACAATGAATTTTCTGCTTTAAGTCATTCTAGATGGCTCTGCCGCGTTTTGAACACTATTTTCCTTATAGTGTCTGTAAACTCCATACCTAATCGCCCTTCATTCGGAGCTTCCATAAACCATTTTGCTGATGTCACCGGAAATAGAAGCCTTAAACAATTTGGAATTTCGTGCGTGGCAACGAGTGCCGTCTGTGCTAAATCACACATACATAAAAGCATTCCCTCGCCCCGTAGCCGCCAATAAATAGCTCACCTTGCCCTTTCCCCATTACTTACCGATACACGTTATTTTCATTACCTCGCAAGGTATTCGGATGGTCATTAAGCAACCTTAAAAATTCATCGTTATGTGGAGTTGATAGTATTAATATTAAATTCTTGAAAAACACTCTTGGATATATTTTCTATTACCCCTTCAAGCATTTTTTCACTGTCTCTGCAGTATCCTGGCCTTCCGGAGTGCCAGTTCACAAGTCGGGGGTAACACACAATCGATCAAATTTCCTCCCGATTTCATCAAAATCTGTCCTGTGCAAAGTATTTTATGAAATGATTTTTACTCACCTTGTTAATTTTCTTGAGTCAAAGCAGTTTTTCACACTTTCCCGACATGGTTTCCGCGAGAATGTGTCTTGTGAAATGCAGCTTTTAGTCTGCACTAATGACTACACTTCTTACAGGGTTCTGGACTTGCCATAAATTGTATTTTTTAGATCAGTCATCAGTTACTACTTCTTAAGCTGAAACAATTAAATCTATATCCCAATGTGCTTAAATGCGTAATTTATCGGAAAATAGCTAACAAAGACTACGCTACCTCGCTTCAGACTGATCTGGGTTACATGTTTAACTGGTGTCATTTGTGGAACATAGAATAAAACATTTCAAAATGCAAAGCAGTGCGCTTGTTCCGTACCTTACTTGCATGTCTACACTATCACCTTTACAACATTCATCTCGAAGCTGTTTCATATTATAAATATCTAGGTGCTCATATTCTCAAAAACCTGTCATGAAACAACAATGTAAAGTACATCATCGCCAAAGCTAACCGTTCACTCGGGTATTTTCGAAGGAATTTTTACATGGCACCCTCATCCTATAAAGGTTCTTTGCACTACCTACATCCGACCATCACTTGAATATGCATCATCCATCGGGGATCTTGGTGGCGCTAGACTTACACACGAGCTCGAGGCAGCCGAGAATCATTCATTTCGCTTCGTTTTATCCAATTACAAACTCATTGCAAATGTTACCCTAAAAAAGTCCCAGCTTAACCCTCCCGAACTCGCCATTCGGCGAAGGATAGCCCGGCTCAGCCTGCTCCATCAATTTTATTACAACAATAACCTTCGTTAACAGTTTGTTGAACCCCTTTCATTCATATTGTCACGTGACACAGCAGCTGCAGAGACCAGAACTGCACCGTCCGAGAGGCTAGCGCTAAATCAGTAAGAGGGCTGCGAGTCGCTTGCGCTGTTTTTTTGTTTTGTTGTTTTTTTTTGCATGAGTCAGAAACTCCGCATTACTTTATTATGCCTGTCGTTTTTTTTTTCTTTTTTTTTGTAAAAGGCTCGTACCACAGCGCTCACACTATAGCCGGTCTAAGGATGGCTTCGCTCTACAGGTCAGCTCGCTCTCAGAGTCGTTGGACTTCTATCCTGAAGCAGCTGAGCATGAGGTCAGTAAGGACACCAATGTGGTCTTGTTTTGCGTCATGGAACGTTTTCAGAGTACCGCGCAGCAACAAACAATGACAGAAGGAGAAGCGATCCTCTTCTTGTATCCTGCTCTCCTGTTGCGCTGTGCTACAAGCTGGCGATGGTAGGCCAAGAGGCCATGCTTGTTTCATCTGCTGCCACTGTTGTAACTCCCTAACTTTTCCGAGATTCTCATGTGCCACTTCGTCAATGCGTCGATGCCTGCCTCTTCTTCCTCTTTTGCGCTGTTGATTATTTCCATCGCACATACATAGAACTGTTAACTCTACATACATCACCACTCCCGTGGCCGAGCGGCAAGGTATGTTGTTCTTTGCAGGAGTGGGAGGTGGCTGGACCTTCAGTTGACGGAGGATGCATACGTGACTTCCGTGGATGGGAGTTGGTCTTCCACCGGGATGGTGCTGCTGGGTATCTGCCGCGAGGTTTCCTCTGCACGGGGCGGCCTACAGGCAGGTATCCGGGCTCGACTGAAGCGCTGAGGCACGGTATCGGAATCCCGAGATACGAAGAGCTTCACGCAGTACCATCTTTTAGCAGCCTTTATTTTTAAGGCAGAGCTTCGTTTGGAAAGCTGTGCCGGTACTCCTATTGTTCAATACGCCCCTCATAGGTCCCTCGAGCGGACGGTCAGGGATCAACAGAATCACTAGGTAATAGATACGCTGGTCGCTGTTTGAGAGCGCCCTAAGGAAAGCGTTGCATTTTCACGTGACACAGCAGCTGCAGAGACTAGAACTGCACTGTCCGAGAGACTACCTATAAATCGGCAAGATGGCTCCGAGCGGTACACGCTGTTCATTCTTTTGTTCTTTTTCTTCGATTTCGTGCCGATCGCACAACTTTAGTTTGGGGACACTTGCTGGAGTTTCTTGGAATACTTTCTGGGAGTACTGCGTAAGCAATGTCGCTCAGGCGGATTACAACCGTGTAAGCGCCGAAGTAGCGACGCCACAGCCTTTCCGAACCGCCGCGCTGTCGGACGGGCCTTACTAGTATGGTCGAAACATCGTACACATAGTTAACGCTCATACAAGGGCTAAGTATTCCTTTTCAGTTGCAGAATAATTTTTCTCGGTAGGTTATGACGTACGGCTAGCGTAAGCTACCACACGCTCGACGCCACCTTGCCATTGCACCAACACAGCTCCAAGATCGACTTTGCTGCCTTCTGTGTGCAACACTGTGTCAGCGTCTTCGTCGAAGTGGCCGAGTACACGTGGGCGCTGAAGATGTTTCAGGAGGGCCGCAAACGCATGAAGTGTCATCCTTGATTAGCTCATTGAGGGGTGCAGCGATTTCTGAAAACTTGCTGACAAAGCGTCTGTAGTACGCACAGAGTGCCAATAATCGGCATACACCCTGTTTATTTGTCGGCGTTGTTAAATGCCGCAACGGCGCTGGTTTTCTCAGGGTCCGCACCTGCGTAGTTGACGTGTCTGAGAAACTTCAGTTCCTCATATCCGAAGTGACACTTCCTAGGTTTAAGAGAATGGCCATGTTTTCGAATGGCTTCAAGAACTGCCCTTAGGTGCTGTACGTTCTGTTCAAGTGTGTCAGAAAATACAACCACGTCGTCTTAGTAAACAAGACAGGATTGCCATTTAAGTCCTGATAGAACCGTGTGCATCATTCTTTGAAAAATAGCCGGCGCGGAGCATAACCCAAGCTGGAGAACCTCAAATTCGTACAGACCGTCAGGACTAATGAAGGTCGTTTTTTTCTCGCTCACATGCGCCCACTGCGATTTGCCTGCAGCCGCTGCGCAAATCCATGGAAGTGTTGAGAGTGGCCAATGCCATCCAAGGAGTCATCTATGCAGGGCAGCGGATAAACGTCCTTCTTAGATCTCATTAAGTTTCCAGTCGATTTAGTGCTAGTCTCTTAAGCGGTGCAGTTCTAGTCTCTGCAGCTACTGCGCCACATGCGAATATCACATAAAAATTGGTCACCTGCAAAATGTTCATGTTCGTTAATGCAGAGCTGTAACTTATTCGCGTGCATTTATACCAAGAGCCAGATACGAATGGAATCGATTGCAACAATCTGCTACAGCTATCATCCACACATCACGCTTTAAGATATTTTTTTACAATATATATTTTGACTTTGTTTACTGCTTCTTGATTCATACGTAATGTGTTCACGTTATCTGCTTTCTTTTTCCCTTGATCATCACCTTGCTTTAATTTTGCAACATGAATTACAGGCATCATCTCAATAGCTACACTCTTTTTTGGTAACATCTTTGAGATGTCATATACTCGTATATTTCGGTAGATTGTTAAAGTTTGTTCTATCCTTTTCTATTCAATGTTCTTTCTCATTTTCACATGTAACATGCCCCTCCCCTCTCTAATGCGCAAACCCTCAGCGTAAGGTAAATAAATAAATAGGTTCTGAACTGCTTTCTGTCCGAAACTTTCCGACCAATATACTTGGACCCTTCGGAGAGCCTCGCCACTGTAGTCTAGTGGCTATGGTACTCGGCTGCTGATCCGAGGTTCGAGGGACCGAATCCCGGCCGCGGCGGCTGCATTTCGATGGAGGCGAAATGTTGAGGTCCGTGTGCTGTGCGATGTCAGTGCACGTTAAAGAACCCCAGGTGGTCAAAATTTCCGGAGGCCTCCACTACGGCGTATCTCATAATCAGAGCTGGTTTTGAGACGTTAAACCCCACGAACACAAAAATAAACCTCCGGAGAACGGCTGGGAGAATGTAGTTCTTGACTCTCGCCCTGTTACCGTGTCCAGCCATGAAAGCACACGTGCTTGTACACGCTTTGCTTGTCTATGCACCTTTAATTCTTGAGACTTCGTGGATTGCTACATAGTTTGGCATTTATCTTTCCTATGCAACTTGATTACTGACTGGTCTGCGCAGTGACTGTGCACGATCGCAACATAGCGCTAGCAAAGTCAAGCACTTTTACCCGATGCAACGGTGTGCACGTAGAGAGTCTGATCGATAAGGAGGCATCGCCATGCATACGAATTATTGGCGGCTTACATGGTGAAAGGCCGATACTAATATCAGGCACGGCGTAGCGGAGGGCTACCTGACCATGTGAGGCGTTTTAGCGCGCGCTGATAACGCACATTACACGGGACTCTGGTAAACCCCCCCCCCCCCCCCCCCTCAAAAAGGCGACCGGCGAACTTTGGCCCGAGGCCAAGAACACCATGACGACTCTACCATTGCTTCGGCAAGACACAAGCACACAGAAACCATGGAAGTATAAACACCGTTTCGCCCTTGCGCAATGCAGCAGCCTGTGCGAGAATGCGCCAATTGAAGCGCTAAGAGTCACCTATACGCTAGGTGCAAGAGGGAGCAAAGTCTGCTCGCCAGCGAAGCCGCGCATGCGCCTGCTCTTCGCGTGCGTGCGCTTGACAGCGACCGCGTGGTCCAGCGTTTCCCGATTATTCCGGGAACGTGTGCATGCGCCTTCAGAAAAAGGTACCGATTGTGGTTCTGTTAGAAAAGGACGCAAATTTCTGCATCCCTTGTAGGGAGCGCGGCTAAGCGTTCGGGCGGGGAGTGGGGAGGAGGGGGGGTGGGGGGGGAAGGGAGTGAAAGAGATAGAAAGGAGAGAAAAGCCGTAGTGAAGGGCTCCGTAAATGTGGACCATGTGGGGTTCTTTAACGTTCACTGACAGCGCACAGTACACGGACCTCTGGAATTTTCGCCTCCATCGGAAATTAGACCGCCGCGGCGGGGCTACCGAAATACAAATAGATACATCCGATAAGGCCACCACAGAAGTAGTTCACAAGACGGAGGAGGCGAATACATCTGCGTTTCGACGAAGCGTAGCACATTCGTGAGAACAATGCCGGAGGCGGCAACCGACGTGGCGCGCTGATCCTTCACAGGAGGAGTATCTCGCCCGCTCCACTTGTGGAACGAAGGTAGGAAACACTCGTCAACAACAACAAAAAGTCGCAGCTTAGTCAGCAACAACAATAGAGTCGCAGCTTACTAAGCTTTGATCGCAGAATGGTTGCGACTGGGGAGGGGGAGTGCAACGGGTTTGTGTGTGCTTTTTTTTTTGCTCGCGAGCGATGGTTGCTGCGGCAAGTCCTTGAGCTACGGCAAACGCCAGATGTGTCACGGACGGTGATTGATGGGCAACCGGATTCGCCTTGGAACTCCGCTCAGGAGCGACGTCCAGATGACACTGTCACCTCCCAATTTGTGCATCTCGCTGGCTTTGATTCTTTGATTCGGTGAAGCAGCCGCTATCGCAGGCAGCTTCAGCAGTGGTAATAAGTTCAGAAAAACTCAGCCGGGTATCCCTAAATGCGATGTTCTACTGTATTACTGCAGCTCTCCGCCGAAGCACATAATTAAAATATGGGCAGCAAGTCTACGTTGAGCAATTTACATTCTAAATGAAAAATGAAAGAAGAAATACCTTCTAAATGAAAAAAGAAATACCGCAGCTTAGGTGCTTGATCATCCACACCACTCGGGGCACGCATAAAACTCACATAATTCGGAACACTTGGAAACACTTCACCTAGGGCACTTTTGTATTCACGGCAAGGAAAAGATGTTCAGAGCGCTTTATATCTTCTTCAGAAAGGGAGCAAGCGCAAGTATCATGGCCGCATTCTTCGCCCTCTGTCAGCACGAAAGCTTAGTTGTCTACACTTCCGCACTTTGCACACAAAGGGTTTATAGCTGCCAAATCATCTTCTTGCAGACTGCAATAATGCAGTTGAGGTTTTTGATGCCATCAGCAATAATAGCTTACTATTTATCTTGTAGAGAAGAAGAAGAAGAAGAATAACTTTATTTCTGCAAGGTAAGTTCCCAGGCGTAGGAGTGGCAGCGACGTGACGGCGGCTGACGCAGCCGCGCCGTCGTCGCTGCGTTTATTGTGGACGAAGGAACAGAGCGGCCGCCGCTGCAGCGTCCCGTCAGACCGAGCACTAGCGCGTTCCAAACTGTACCACGGCTCGCGCCTCGAGCCCGCGCGACACTCGTCTTTTTCCTTAGGCTGGCTGGACGCAACTGCTGCGTCGTTACATAGGCTCCCCCACTAGCGCTCAGCGCGATCAAAAATTTATCTGGTGAAATAAAGCACAGGCTATATACATGAGCGGCAGTTCTTGCATCGTCCGTTACGAAGTCCAGGTCGTCACCGTTAGAGACCTGTACAGTCGATGTAATAGTTCAGGCGGGCGGCACTGAGAGCCGCGTATCGGACGAGCGTCACGATGGAAGGACGCTGTGGACGCCAGCAAGAAAACATGGTGATAGGTTCGTTGGTCGCATAGTGAAGCACGTCGTCAGTGCGGTACACGGACCGACGGTAGTGATGTGACCGGTAGTAGGCAGTAGCGCGCGGAACTGCACAAGGAGACATGCGTCTGCTGAACGCTGCGGCGCCGTGCTGTGACTGGGCAAAGAGATTGAAGCAAATGTCGCGTCCATGAAACAGGCTTGAGCACGGGCGAAAATGCGACGCCGTCTGAGGCGTTAGACTACGTCAAGGTTGCCGGCACCAGCACGCACGTCGAATGACAAACCGGCACCGACCTGTCATGTCCGCGCGTGCGGGACGACAGCGCTTGATATCAGGCATCGGCGCCGTTGAAATCAAGCACATGGCCAGCATGCTTACTGAGTCATTCACCTTGAGTGGAGATTGCCCGCGAGGACGGACACTGTACTGGACAGTGGGCGTGCGTGACCCTGGATGTGAAGGTGCACCCGTGGTCGCGCAACCGCCTCCGATAAGTGCAGATGTTTCGGTAAGGGCGTCATGCTGGTCGTCTGCTTGCGTGGTTGTTGGGGAATATCCGGGCGGCGCCAGCCTTGGGACATCAGACACACGTTCTTATGATTTTGTCCTCACGGCATCCTCGCTGTTTATGGATGGTACGTTGCACGACTCACTCAGGTTGGTGCTTGCAGACTGTGCAGGCTTGCGACATGGTAGCCGGCCGAGAATCTGAGACCTGGGACGTCGACTGTGGCGAGCAGGACGTTATAGTTGTCGAGAAAAGTTGAAAGCTTCATGCTGAGCGTGTCGGTGTAGGTGGACGATGGCGGTAAGGTGCACCAAAATAGTCGAATACGGCTTCTCCCATGTCCATATAAGGGGTTGGGTTGCACCAGTTGAATCTTAGGTGGCGTTGGAGGTCAGGTGGCAGAATGTGCTGCAGCACCTCGAACTTGAACTCTTCGATTCAGATGCTGCTGCATTCCAGAGCCACCTCGAACTGGGTAAACAATATTTCGACGCCAGCAGATGGAAACGGTGGTAACGGTGGGTCGAAGTGGGGCTCGAACATGGCTGAAGGCTCGGTGGCAGGGGTTCAGCGCCGGTTGCGGTTCCTTGTGTCCGGGTCAACAATTTGTAGAGAGTGGCAGCGACGTGACGGTGGCTGACACAGCCATGCCGTCATCGATGCGTTTATTGTGGACGAAGGAACAGAGCGGCCGCCACTGCAGCGTCCCGTCATACCGAGCACTAGCGTGTTCCAAACTGTACCACGGCTCGCGCCTTGAGCCCACGCTACACTCGTCTTCTTCGTTAGGCTAGCTGCTATAAGATTGTAGCGGTACCTGCTGCGCCGCTACAATCTTATAGCTAACAAATAAGGATGATGAGTTGGGGGGTTTTACCTCCCGACACCATAATATGATTATGGGAGACGTCGTAGTCGAAGGCTCCCGAAATTTCGACCACTTGGGGTTCTTTAACCTGCACTGACATCTCACACTACACGGGCCTCAGCACTTCGCTTCCATCGAAGTGGAGCGGCCCCGGCGGGAATCCGGAACAAATAAGGACGTATCGTTTCTGTTAAAGCCCGTATATGCTGCCGAGAATTATGCCCCAGTCACGTGGCCCCAGTATTCTTGTAGCCCAATGCTTTCTCGGGAAGAAGAGTACTTGTGGAATTTTATGAGAGTACGACAGTAAGGCGTAGGCCACATCAAATATACTCTGAATAGCAGCTGGTTTACCTTTCACTGTACGTTCTCTACTCTGCGTCACGAATGACGCAGTTGATTTTTTTTCCAGACCATGAACTCACTAGTTCCTGACGGGTTGATGACTTGAAAGAGAGCGTTATCCGTCAAGCTTTTGTATAGAGTAGCAAAGGACACACAGCGTGGAACAAAAGGGGGTCACACTGGCACAGCAAAAAAAAATCACCAAGCGGGGTAATGAGTAAGGTAAAGCTTCAGCTGCGAGGAACATGTGCCTCTGTTTTGTTAAATAGTAAGTTTGCAACGTGGACATATTAACAAAGTACAAAATGTAGTGTCACCGCAAAGGTGCTTACCTAGTTTCATTTTCAGGCTCTCTTTCTTGTTGTTGTTGTTGATGATGGGCACCTCGTAACGAATTCATTAATCGATCGCATCATTCCTCTCGCTACGTGGATTGAAACGCGGTGTATCTGCCATGTGCCCATTCTACACCTCTGACCGTTCATTCTTTCGCAGTATCGCCCTAGAATGGTGAACTTTTCCTTCTCACTTCGCCCTCACCACCGACATTATTCTCTTCAAATTTGCCATAGAAGACGTTCTTTGAAGGGACGAAATCCAGCCTGAATTGCCAGTTTTCGGGTTTCCTTCCCTGATGTAATCTTGATATTCTGAGGGTGCGCGTCGACAATCACCATTTTATTTTGATTTCTGAAGTTTTTCGTCCCGAAGCCAGCTATGATTATGAGAGACGCCGTAGTGGAGGACTTCGCAAATTTTGACCACCTGGGGTTCTTCAACTTGCACTGACATCGAACAGTACGCGGACATCGACATTTCACCTCCATCGAAATGCAGCCGCCGCAGCCGGACTTTGATCCCGAGACCCTCGAATCAGCAGCCTGGTACCATAGCCACTAGACCACTATTATTTGATAGACGTCGTACCGAAAGGCTCCGGAAATTTGCTGCTACCCTGTGCGTACCTAAATAATACGCCTCTGAGTTATTCAAGCTCCCACTTATTGCGGTTGGAAAGCTGAGTGTATGCTAGTGCTGTTTCACAGCTGAGTGTATGCTTGTGCTGTTTCACCACGACACATTGCAATCTTCTGGGGATGCTATGGAATTTACCATTTATCGCCATTCCCTCGTGAGGAAGGTATCATCAGCCGTGTTGTTTTCTTCGACGAGATTCCTAAAGGAGGAATGTGCCTCTCATCGTAAGACATATGCTTCTTACGTTCTTCTAAATACAATGGAGCGTCTTGTAAGCCCTTGAACTTCAAGTGAATATTCAAGCAATTCTGATAGTCTAGCTTCGCTGCATGGGGACATTGAGCGAAACGTTCCGAGGTAGAGCCTCCAGCGGCAGTCTGTTTGAATTTAGCGATTTTTAGCAGCCTTGCCTGATTTGCCGTTCCGACCACCACTGCGGTCTGATGCATCGCAGCTGCGTCTGACTAGCGAACTTCATTTCTGAAACCGCTACCGCAGTAAGTAGGCCAAATCCAGTTTCAGTGAGGGCGTGAGTGGGTGCGTGGAGAGTGACGCCCATGAACAAACCTCACCCTGTAGAAGGCGGTCGCCCTTTCAAACGCATTGCCAGCAACGGAGTGTCTCGTTAAAGATGTAGGGAACATTCTGTGCTTAAAATGGCCCCCCATGTCCTCATGCTGACGCGCGAAAGTGCTTCACCATGAACGAAGGCTTGCGCTGAATAAGCAGTCGGGCCACTGACATCTTTCCCGCCTGGCATTTCGGGACCGTCTTGGCGCTCACGTCGCTTCCTACCTCACTGTTTCCTAATATTAATGCAGCTACTTCCAAGAAAATAACTCTGGAAATTTTGGTCGACTGACATTAGTGTCGGAGTTTCTGCTGTGCTGAGAACGTGATAAGGCCATTACTTGACGTCTTTATTTGAAACCATATTTACAACAACACCCTTAGTGCATCATCTATCGTAATGACGATTTTCTTGTTTCTGCAACGTGTGGTTCCTTTAATCAAACAGAAATACCTCGACGAAGGTTTTTAACTCACCGAGAGGTTGACTCAAATTCATGTACTTGGAAGGAAGAAATGTTTTCGAACTTGCGAAGAAGGCCTAGAAGACGAATGGGAGGCCCTGCTGCTGACGCAAGACCTTGGAAACCAACTGTGGTTGGTCGACAGGGCTCGAGCGACAGCGGCGAGCCATGGCTACCAACACTGAGGAGGCCACCTACCACTGGGCTCATAAGTCCTGGTCCTTCAATAAAGTTTTCTTTTCTCTCTCTCTCGCTCTCTCTGTCTGCGCAGGTAGCAGGAGTTCATGTAACTTCACCATTTTTTTTCCTGTTATTGTCGCATAAGTCACAATTTTCATGGCCTGGAGGGAGTAATGCAAAGAATTGCACAGAAGAATATCTAGGCAGCAAAAGGATCACGCATAATCAGGCCGATAGAATGGAAGGCGTGACCACACGATATTAACTCCTCTTGTTACGTGCCGCGCACATTATCGTGACACGCACTTGCGTAATCTATAACCTGTCTATTGAATATTCCGCCTTCAAAGCAATAGCTGGTTGAAAAATGTCCGAGGTGGTCAAGGCGGGAGAAAAGAATACTAATATGGCCTCATCCTTGTGACGCGCATGGGCATCTTTATAAACAGTTGCGCAAATTACCTGAAACCCCATACGAATATGCATTTTCCAGTAAAGCCTCAAATGGTAGCGTCATATGCGCGTCGTCCTACTCTTGTCCTTGGTTTATTTCTTGCACTGGTTTTCACTACGACAAAAATTTTCGAGGATCACGTTGTTCTCCTAATTCGAATCAAATCATTGTGCGTGAAGTGCTGTAATCGAACCAAGGAGCGGTGGTTCCACAGGTACCATAGTGAACACCTCCACAACAAAACGTGAAGTCGCTGAGCAAGGGCTTGGCTGTCAGCAGAGCTGTTTCTGGCCCTTATCTCTAAACGTCCATTTAACGACACACCTATCACCTCTTATCAACGAAATGCTACCAGTTACAACCGCATTATACAAGTCTTATGCGGAAAATGCCCTCTACCTAATTCCAGATTGCATCGACGGCTCAGGAAATTCAAGATCGAGAACAATGTCCTGCACCACTGCATACGCAATCCCTGTGGACACCGCTGGGTTCCAGTTCTTTCACGTGCTCTACGAGCGCAAGTCGTCGAAGTCATTTAGGACAAACCATATGCTGGCAGTTTGGGTTTTCAAGACTTACGACCCCGTCAAGACCCTTTTGTCTGATTTTGCCTCTCCTCCTTTCTGAGAAACTGCGTCGTTAATTGCGGCCTGTGTCAACAGGGGACGCCACCAACCTGCCCTCCTGCTGGCCTGTTACAACGCACCCCATGTCCCGAAGAACGTTCTCCTGTCGATGGAATATACTTAGTTGATCCTCTTCCCATAACGCGTGTAGGATATCGATGCACCGTGACAGCAGTCGATCATCGCACGCGGTACGTAGACCTCTACCCTAAGCACTGCTTCTACCTCTGACGTGACCGCCTTCGTTTTCGAAGTTGTTGTCTTGCGTCAAGTTATGGTACTCGGGCTGCCGATCAGATGGTCGCGGGATCGGATCCCGGCCGCGGCGGCTGCATTTCGAGGGAGGGGAAATGTTGATGCCCGCGTGCTGTGCGATGTCAGTGCACGTTAAAGAACCGCAGGTGACTGCGTATGCAAACGTAGCTTGGGTTACGGTAATTTATAATTCAATTGACGATGAGCCTCTCAAAGACTGACTGTTTACTACATCAACGTCCCGGCGGGAGCCTGACCTTTTTCAAGAAATTGAAATAGGCCTGAATGTGGCCGTAATGGCGTTGGTATAAACAGTGGTATAAACGAACAGTAACTAAATTAACGGAGACACTCACTCAAAGCTAAAATATAGGATAATCGAATTTACAGTGGTTAATGACGTGAAAGTTCGAAGGTAGAAACAGACGAACGCATACGTGAGATGGCCGGAAGCGTTGAGTCTTCGAGCATCAGAGCGAGAAGTCGCGATGAGTTCTCGCACCACTGCGATGCCGGTGGAGTTTCTACTCTGATATTTCCGGGAGTGAGTTTCTGAAGGCTGTATAAAGCGAGTTTAGTTTACTCGAGATTGAAGTCATAATGAATAGGTTGCAGACGGTAGGACACAGCTCAGCTCTACGAAGGCTAAGTTTAGGGGGCGAGCCGATACGAAGCTACATAAAAGACTTCTGGAAGGCATACTTGTTAATTCAAGTATCCGCTAGTACCAAGTATATTTCAAATGATTTCGTGCTGGGCGAGTTCCGTGGCGATGAACTTTTTTGTTGATATTATTTAAGGGCTCTTTCGGAAAGTCCTGCAGGGTGCCTTTCGATATTTTTTTTTGAAGACCCAGTCATTACGCTTGTTGCATTGCCTACTGGTGGAGGGCATCGCGCCACTATTGCGATACGGCGTCACCAATCAGTACACCGCTGCGGTACGTGTTGAAGCTTTTACAAAGTACATAAATGCCCTGTCCATCTTCTAAGAGATCGAATGTGTAACCGCGTTATAAATTACGCCAGGGCCCTGTGGGAAGCAGTTCCGAGTGCGGAAGCAATGGAGAAATCCACCGGTAAATGTGTCGAACTACGAAAAAACTATTTTGTTGGGTTTAACGGCCCAAAACTAGCTCTGATTATGAGAGACGCCGTAGTGGAGGTCTCCGGAAAGTTGGACCACCTGGTGTTCTTTAACGTGCACTGACATCGCACAGCACACGGGCCTCAACATTTCGCCTCCATCGAAGTGCAGCCGCCGCGACTGGGATTCGAGCCCGCGACCTTCCTATCAGCAGCCGAGTGCCATAAGCACTAGGCTACCGTGGCGGGGCGAACTATGAAAAAGTCCTTGATTTATAGTGTTTCACAAGTTGACCGATAAATAACAGCATCTCAAGAGGAGAAAGAAGGCAATCAGCATAATGCAGGGCTTGAGAATTCAGGAGCACCAGATGGTAAGAACATCAGGAGCGCTCGACCTAAAGCACTTGCCTCATATTCAAGTCGTTTCTCTGTCTCTGCCAAAGTTAAAATGAAATATACATTTTAAGATGACAAGTAGCAGGTCTACAAGTCGCAAAGCAGCGAAATTCACTCGCAAATTTCGACGTTTTTCATATTCCAGCTGCGAATAAACTTGGATAATTATTCCGCTCAGCTCGCTTGCTTTCGTAGCTGACATTTCATGCATTAGTCATGTTTCTTAGGGTAAGCCAAAATATGGGTTCAAGACAATATGTCGTGGTGGCAGGAGGAACATCTGGCAAGTTATCACATTATCCTTTTCCTCAGAGTCACATTGACAAGGACATACAGATATTTCGAAACCTCCTATGGCACAAACACGCTCGTTACTTCCAAAACTAGTTATGCTTCGAGGACGACATTAACTACATATGTTAACTTATAACGAAGTACGTAATAATAAGGTGGTGTGCACGTTGAAACCCAGGTCCATCTGTTATGCCACATTGTCGATTTTTACAGAAAGGCAATAAATCAACACTCCGGTTATTCTTGTTTCCGTCACCTCGTTTGTTTGCTGTCATTGACTATATATATTGGCAGAAGCACCATCTCATAAGATGTCACGTGTTAAAATGTCGAAACAAGCCTTCGATGTACGCTTTGAGATATTCTCTATAATGTAATGCGAAAAAGGCACTCGTCTCTTCCACAGACGACCGTTGGTTCGAAGCCGGTGTAGTTTGGCTGGGGAAACTTACAGTGAAATATGTCATAGATAAACACAGCAATTATCGTTTCTGCATATTTCTATACCTTCGATGTTTATGTTCTTGTAACATATCGACACTTCAATTATGGTTGTTTCATTTGCTCTCGCTGCAGCATTTGAATATTCTTGAAATTTTTCTTATAGGAAGCCAGACTGCGACGGACGCAACCTAAAAATCCAACTGGGAGCACGAACTGGTGGCTGAACCAGGTGGCCGAACTGGCCCCGTGGTTTGGTGAATATGGAATACATCGTGAAAGCGCTACCACACGACACAAGGGAAGAAGAGACGAGCACAGGCGCTCCTTCCTTGTGTCGTGTGGTAGCGCTTTCACGATGTATTCCATGTCTAAACACCAACTTGCCCAACAGTCCACTCTTTTGAAGCGTTTGGTGAATAGTTACGGCTCACTGGCGCTCGTCACGTTGGTGAGCGAGCGATCCATCGTGGTCAAAACTGACTTCCGTTTCCGAAGCTGGAGTGGTATGTATAAAGAACAACCACAAATAATATGTCTGCGTGCTGCAACGCGGCTGCTTTAAATTATTTGAACATAGGTCTTTTTTTTTTATATTTCATTCCCGTTATAAATCAGCACTTCTATGAATACGGTTCTGACTTTGGTTGGTTGGCGCGATTTCACGTACTCGCCGTGTCTCTTCTAGGCAACAAAGTAGCACTCGAGCCGGAACAACTCCTACCAGGACCCCCAGTATCAGGTAAGCGTTACCATGTAGACCATTTGGGCTCCATGTCTATGATTCACACCTATAGAGATTCCAAATCTACTCTTGCACGAAGGCACTCATCATGTTCAAAAGCTAGCGATGCATGGAGGCCAGAATAGTTTGCCGTTGCCAAAGGTATACTGATAAATACGTAGAAGTATGACAAATTGCAGCTCTGCGTGTTGCAACGAAGCTCCATTTACAGAATTATCTAGAACTTCGATTTTCATATTCCGTAAATAAACTGACATTTCGATTCATCTTGTCGCCTCACTTGAATTACTTGCCGAGATTTCATAAGCTTGCGCGCGTTGTTTCTCATAGGCGACAAAGATGAAAGCAGACCGCAACCAGAATGCCCACGGCACGACCAGCACAAGGTAAGCTATGTCGCGCTATGAAATTGCGCGCCGTACCTGTAATTTACACACATGGATATTCCTATATCTCCTATGGCGCAAAAACGATGTTCACGTCCAAAAGCGAGCCATCTATTGATGCCGAATTGCAGTGCATCTGGCAAAGTTGCAATCGAACAAATAGTTCACAATAAGAAATAGCATGAAAGGGAAAATTAGCATCCACCCGTTTGTAGCACAAGGCTACAAGGAAATCCATACGGATTTCTCAGAAATGAAAGCTTCCTAGTTGCCGAAAAATTCGTCCTGGTCCGGGGATCGAACCCGGGACCAACGCCTATCCGGGGCGCTCGCTCTACCAATTGAGCTAACCAGGAGGCTAGCGATTGACAGTGCGAGGGCGAATGCATCGACAACTCGAAGCACGTGGGCGTGAATATATGGCAAATGAGTTCTGCGGAAACCCGCAAGGTGGAGTGGGTTCGATCCCCGGACCAGGACGAATTTTTCGGCAGCTAGGAAGCTTTCATTTCCGAGAAATCCGTATGGGTTTCCTTGTAGCCTTGTGCTACAAACGGGTGGATGCTAATTTTCCCTTTCATAAAACATTACTCCACCTTGCGGGTTTCCGCAGTACTCATTTGCCATAAGAAATAAAAGGTTTTCAGGCTGGAACGCAGCTGCATTCGCTGACACAATTTCAGCTATGATTTTATGTTCCCGCTGTCAATACACGTTGACATTCATTCCATTCACCTCGTCGGCTTCGCTTCCGACATCTTATATGCTTGTAATGTTTCTTATGTCAAGACCAAATATTTGTGAATGGCAACAACAAGCTGCAGTGGCACCCACACCATATGAATATGTATAAGTGGGGCCACTTGCACCGCGTGCCTCTAATATTCGCATGTACATATTGCTGAAACTGCGACTGCAAAGGAAAAAAAACGTGGTCCCGTTCAAAAGCAACCGATGCATCCCAAACCAAATAGAGCTCCTCTTCCGCGCCGCCACGGTGGTCTAGTGGTTATGGCACTCGGCTGCTGATTCGAGGGTCGCGGGATCGAATCCCGGCTGCGGCGGCTGCATTTCGATGGAGGCGAAATGTTGAGGCCCGTGTGCTGTGCGATGTCAGTGCACGTTAAAGAACTCCAGGCGGTCGAAATTTACGGAGACCTCCACTACGGCGTCTCTCATAATCAGAACTGGTTTTGGGACGTTAAACCCCACATAACAAGCTCCTCTTCCAAAGTTAAAATATAGAGTTTCAAAAGACTCTTACCAAGTGCGAATGTTGCAAGGAAGCTGCATTTTTATCGTCCTTTCAAAGTTGGTTTTCGCAGTCCAGCTTTAAATAAAGTTTGAGAATTATACCGCTATCTTTGTTGGTTTGGTTACCCATATTCTATATACTTGCGATGCTTCTTATAAGGAGACAAAATATAGGTGGACAGTAACAAGTCACAGTGGAACCAGGAACATTTGGAATGATACCACGTGATCCAATTACGCACCGCGCCTTTAATAAACATGAAAAAAATCCTAAACAAACTTTCTTCCAAAGGGCCTAGTCGCGTTCATGAACGAACGATGCATCACGGGCAGTATACAGTGCATCTGCCAAACTTACCGTGAAACTTATAGTTGAAAATTACATGTGGCAAGTGTGCGTTTTGCAATGGATCTAGATTTTTTGATATGCTTTCAAAGTTGATTTTTATTTTTAAGCTGTTAATACACCTCAAGAATTATTCAGTTCTTGCAATTGGTTTGTTGCCTATATTTTGTGTACTTGTAATGCTTCTTATAAGAAGTGAAAATGTACACTGAGAGCAACAACTCGCCGCGGTACTTGTAACATACGGGATGATATCACGTGGTCCAATTGCGCAGCATGCTTGTGATCAACGCAAAGCCATTTTCGTAAAACTGCTTGTTCACAAACAGCCTCGTCACGTTTAAAAACGAGTTATCCACCGGGGCTCAAAAACAGTGCCTCTGTCATAGTTACAGTAAAGTTCTTGATAGCCGGTCGTTTGAGATGCTTCTCTCCTTTAGGTGTCCGAAATGCACCATCAGAGGTGGCACGAGCGAGGTGGTGAGCTGATTGCCGCAGGTGTAGCGGCTATAGGTTCGCTGGCAGATGAAAGAGAGTGAAGCAGAAACTTGGATACTTCGTTAAAACAACAGATATCTTCTTTATATAGTTATACTAACTATGGTTCTCAAAGACTAGCATTTGTTTTAATCAAACTTTGGAATTTCTTGCCGTACAACATTAAGTGTGCTTTTTCTGTGTGGTCATTCAAACATCAGCTTCGCAAATTCATATTTAATCAATAGCACCATTCACTGAATGTTCTCCAAACACAACTTTAATTCTGTCGTGTTTATTAAATGCGAAGCATTTCTTAGCGAACTTCGGCGACTTTGAGCGTGTCTATCTATCTATCTATCTATCTATCTATCTATCTATCTATCTATCTATCTATCTATCTATCTATCTATCTATCTATCTATCTATCTATCTAGCCGCCTACGATTTTGTGCTCTCCTGGCCGTTTCGCTAATGGGATGTATACGAAAATTGGCATGCCACAACATGACTGTATGAAAACATAAGTGACAGGTCATAACATGAAAATCATGACATGCATGTCATGAGCGACATAATTTACATGCGATGGTCTTGGTGCTCTCCTGGCCGTTTCGTTAACAGGATGTACACGAAAATTGGCATGCCACAACGTGACTGCATGACGAACGTAAATGACAGGTCATAACATGAAAATCATGGCATGCATGTCATGAGCGACATGACTTACATACCACGGTCATCGTGCTCTCCTGGCCGTTTCGTTAATGGGATGTATACGAAAATTGGTACGCCACAATATGACTGCATGACGAACACAAATGATAGGTCATAACATACAAGCATGACATGCATGTCATGGGCGGCATGATTTACATGCCATGCGTTTCGTTAATGGGATGTATACCAAAATTTCTATGGCACAACACGACTGCATGACGAACGTAAATGACAGGTCATAACATTAGAATCATGACATGCGTGTATGAGCGGCATGGTTTACATACCACAGTCTTGGTGCTCTTGCGGCCGTTTCGTTAACTTCATATGTACCAAACTCGGTATAGCGAGACAACAATGCAATATCCATTTTATGTTCCTGGTGCGTGCTTCGCGTTTCCTCGATTCCCACTGCATGTGGATCTGCCTAATTTTTAGTGTTTGCTTTGTATTTTGTTACATTTCCTTATCCTTAACGTTTTATGTTTTCCATTATGTTACGTTTGCCTAAGTAGTCGATTCGCTGTTGTTTTCTTACTGTTTCACATCCAAGTTTGTATCCTGAATATTTGCTGTTTGCTGCTGGGTAATGCTTATTTTTAACCATTATAATAAGGTCCCTCTACAGTGTTTACACTATGGGACCTTTATTTTTGCATCCAAATTGTCTATTTCTGCATATGCACTCATCAAGATTGAATAAACTTCTAAATTCAAACTTCAAACTTCATTAGAAAAGGACACTTCCTAGATTACCATAATGTTGGTACTGCGCCACGTAGGGGGACACTGCTCCGGCGCAACCGTCAGTGCGTAGCACTTTAGGCCCGCCCACCACCGCGAAAGAACGGCGGAGCCGCCTTTAATAGCTATTTCGCTCCGCCCTAATACATTCACTGCGCGAATCATCGCTGATTTACCCTGTCATTGGACGGCTATTACCCTAAATTTTACGCCTCTTTGATTTAGCCGATCATATTACAGTGCGATGGATGCATTTCCCTTACGCACAACAGTAAACACAGGAGCGTAACAAACTGAAAAAAGTTCGAGAGTACGAGGACGATCACAGCGATAGGAGAACAAGCAAATCAAGTAGTCGGTAAGCGTACCAGCTCGCACTACTAAGGAAATGTTCCGACAAGTTTGGTCAGAACAGCAACACGTTTTAGAGAGTAGTAGCAGGACGCCTGCACATCCATGTGCTCCCACGCTATCCAGGTATACCAGAGAGTGGCATCCACTGGAAGGGGCTGTGTGTTCCAGTGTGTTCCACGGTCTCAATTTCTATGCGAGATTACGCAAAGATAGCCTAGCAACAGGTGAACGATGGGCCACTCATTCTCATGGCTGAACTGAAAAGCGGTAAAACGTGGCCCTGATGATGATGATGATGATGATGATTGTGGTTCGGTTACGGAAAGGACGCTAATTTCTGCAGCCCACGTAGGGAGCACGGCTAAGCGTCCGCGGGGTTGGGGGAAACACGTTTCTGTTGCCTCGATCTCAATGAAGCGCGGACAGGGAGCCCCTTTCACTTCGGCCCAGCTGCCTTCCCAACGTCTTCTCCAGCGTCAGGTAGGTCCTCAAAGCACGCGTGCCGAAACGGCGGTTTAGGGTACTGCGCAAGTATGTTACTATGCAGGTGCCAGTCTCTTCGAGCACTCCTCGGCGCCACAAAGTACCTTTTAAGCAGTGCTTCCGCAACTCTTGCGAGCTCTGCGAGGCACCCAGGAACTGTGGTCCAGTGGCTATAGCACTCGGCTCCTGATCAAAAGATCGTGGGATCGAATCCCGGCCGCGGCGGTTGCATTTCGATGGAAGCAAAATAATCAGGCCTGTGTACTGTGGGATGCCACTGCACGTTAAAGAATGCCAGCTGGTCAATATTTCCGGAGCCCTCCACTACGGTATCTCTCATAATCGTACCCTGGTTTTGGGACGTAAAAGCCCAAAAATCCGTGAATTATGCCAGCCAACAACCCTCCTCGGCTAACGACCATGCGACTTAACGAGCTGTTGCTGCGGGAGGCAACAATGCTCCAGATCGAACAAACAAAACTAACGCTGCAGGGGTCTGCTTAATTAGATGTAAACGCGGCCAAACTCGTCCCATTGACAGCCACTTGCCTATCGCCGAGTAAAAGAACCCATTGCACCACCGCGCTTTCGTCCCGAAGGGCTTACAGTTACAATGAAACATACATCTTAAGATGACAAGTAGCATGTGTTCACATTGCTGCGCAGCTCTATTTAATGGCATGCTTTTAACTTTGAAACTCATGTTCGAGCTGCAAATACACATTCAGAATGGGTCTGTTCTCCTGGCTGGATTCGATGGTGAATCTTTATATCCTTCTAATGTTTCTTATAGTTGGCCAAGTCATAGCAGGACCACGGCGACACGTCCCAGTGCCAGGAGCCGGACATGGTAAGTTTTTATTCGGTCCAATTACTCACCGTACCTATAAACCATACACACATTCCTAAAAATGCAGTTGCTCGAAGTAATTCGTCACGTTCTAAAACGACCAATTCCTTGCGGCCGTAACAATATGCCTGTAGCAAGAGAGAGAGAGAGAGATGAAGAGGAAGGCAGGGAGGTTAACGAGATATTAGTCTCCGGTTTGTTACCCTGCACTGGGGAGAAGGAGGAGGGGGTTAGAAAGAAAGTTCCAATGAAATATATTGTTTAAAATCACAAGCGTATGATTCCACGAGCGATCAAGAAGGGCCCAGAAATCAATATTTTAAATTTCATCGACTATTTATATGTTATAGGCATATGGCTCTGTAGCCTAAAGGTGAACTTGGTTTATTTATTATTTACCTAATTGAGGAGGAATAAAATTTGGATGTTACTCCGTCGGAGCCACGAATTTCATGCACTTGTCGTTTTCGCGAATTCGCAGCAAAACAAACTGCAATATACTGCAGCTACAAAATAAACGCATGTTTCTTGTAATATCTATGTTTAATGAATAGTAAACTAGCTCACTCTTAACCTTCTGGAGAGAGGAGGAGGAGGAATAAACGTTTATTTTTGAAACGGCGCTCCGAGCATTGCCTGGTGGTACCCGACACGAGCACTTATGCCACGACGTACTTTTTGAGTGCCGCATAATAGCTTGCTTGACTGTCACTTAGCGGTTCCATGGTGAGCCTTCATTTTGCTTAAGACGTCGTCCTATTGCGCGGTATTCTTAGCACTGCGGAAAAAGTATCGGCCTCACGAGTGAACTCTTTCACTGAGGTACTTAAACTGTTCGCCAAAAAGGAATAAATAGTGTATTAGATGACCATCATGTGTGACGTAGCAGCCTGGCGTTTAATATAAGTGGAGTGTTATTGTGGCGCCGTAAGCATGACGGAAAATAGCGCTTGCGCCAGCCTACACTCGCAAAAAGCTCGCTGAGCTGCGCGTCGCCATAGCAGCTATGGGCAGCTAAGTATAGCCAAATAACCTAATCATAGTTGAGACCAATTGAGCTAACTATAATTAGGCCATATCTAGCTAAGCTAGGACTAGTTATGCCAAACGCAATCAAGCTAAAGCTAACTAAGCCAAGAGTAGTTAAGGTAACGTTATATATGTCAAAACCTAACTAAGCTAATACTGATGGAACGAACTTTCATTAAGCTAATGCTAATTAGGTCAAGCGTAATCAAGCTGGTGCTAATGAGGTTGTCTAAATTTAACCAAGTAAAATTCAGCAAAGTATGATTAAAGTGACAGGCCTAATTAAGACAAGTCTAAACAAGTTAAGATTGTGACAGCCCAGTTGAGCTAAGGCTAAATAGGTTTGCCAAGTGAGACCTTGCAAAACCTAGCAAGGCCAAGGCTAGCAAACCATGTCATACTTCAAATGAACCAGCATCGTCATTTTTTGAGGAACGCGTGCTTTTTCTCCCTAAATTATTTGGAACTCGCGTACGGTACAAAAGCTGCTACTTCAACTGAGTGCGGAGTGACAGCGTTTTTTTTTTTCTTTCTGCAGCCAGTTGTGAAAAAGCAGCCACAACTCAATACTGAACTATATATGTTACTCACGTAACACCAATGCAGACAAAATACAACTTAAATGTTCCCAAAGAAAAAAGAGAGACGGAAACGCTGATAAAGTCTGACGGCAAGGCTGGTTGATGCCAGTGCCCCGTGGAATGGCAGAGTGCGCTACTTTCACATGTAATGGGAACGTTCTGCATGCTTCAAGCACTAACGTGACATTGGAGCACGTCTATATGACCATTTTCCTGCAGTCAGCACTTTCATTTAGCTAACGGCTGCCCTAAACTGCGCAATACGTTGCGTCGCTGTGTACATTTCAATGCATGCCGCCGGCCGCCTATCCACACTGACGAGGTGACGGTGCTGCCACCTATAAGTCGATCTCGAGGCCAATACATATTTCTAAATCTGTTATTTGACAAATAGCATCGTCGATCATAAACCAGCGAAGCGTCGAGGCCAAAATAGCGTGCCTCTGCCAAATTTACAATGAAATGTACATTTTTAAATGACAAGTAGCAGGTCTACAAGTCGCAATGCAGCTGAATTAACTCGCAAAATTTCGACGTTATTTCTCATATTCCAGCTGCGAACAGACCTTCATAATTACTCCATTCTCCTCGCTTGCTGTCGTAGCCGACATTTCATGCGTTCGTCATCTTTCTTATAGGAAACCAAACCAGAGACTGAAAGCCAACAACGAGTCCCGGTAGCAGGGGGAACATCTGGTAAGTTATCACATCCCATTTCTCAACGTCACTTTGGCATATACATATAAATATTTCTAAAGCTTCTATGGGAAAAGCGCCCTCGTCACCTTCAAAAACGAGTTAAGCCTCGAGGCCGCCATTGCTGCATCTGTTAAGTTACAATGAAGTACATAAACATAAGCTGGTTTGCACGTTGAAACCCACCTCCATCTGTTGTTATGCTACATCGCCCATTTCTACAGAAACACAATAAATCAACACTTAAATTATTCTTGTTCTTCTCCCTTGGTTTGTTTGCCGGCATTCCATATAGTTATAATATTGCTTATGAAAATCAAGAAAGAAGTGAAGTGGCATTAGCAATATATCGCTTGCTATCACGTGCTTAAATTTGGAAACACAGTTTTGAGTTAAATTTTACATTCTTGAATAAATCGACACTTCAAGTAATCTGCACGGTTTGCTTGTTATCCTGGTTTAAATAACAGGGTAGCCAGCCGGTCTCAGCAATGGCTAGCCTCCCTGTCTTTCCTCCTTTCCTCCTTCCTGGTTTATTTAGTAGAAGACATTTTTTTACACTTATAGTTCTTTATTAGGAGCCACACATCCGCAGACAGAAGCAACAACTCTCAATGGTACCAGGAACGTATGGAGTGATACCACCTAGTCCAAATGCGCAGCGTGCCTCTGATAAACACATCTACATATTCCTAAAACTGCTATTCCAGGAAGGCACTCCTGACATTCAAAAACACCCGATGTGCCGAGGCGGAAATAGAGTGTCTCTCCTAAAGATACACTGATATATATAGCGTAAATTAACAACTAGAAGGTTTGCATGTTCCAACTAAGCTAGATTATTTACATGTTTAAAAGTTGATTTCTATATCTCTGCTTTAAATTAATCCGTATTTTTGGTTTGTTTGGTGCGCTACATTTGTGCGCTTGTAATGTTCCTGTTAAGAATCCGAAATATAGGCGGAAGGCAACAACAAAGCTCCGAACTTATTGAAGGATATCACGTGGTTATTTCGGCAGATTTTGAATTCCTTACACGTATAGATATTACTATAACTGCTAGACCACGAAGGGTCCCGTCCGGTTCATGAACCAGCAAGAATCGCGGCCAAAGTAGAGTCCCTCTTCCAGAGTTACAATGATAGAGTTACAATGACAGAGTTATAATGCAACCGCACAAACTGTGGGGCCCCTGGACCTTGCGAAAGCGTTGCAGACGCACCGCGTGAACAAGTTGCATCCTTGTGCTTCTTGGCTTCACCACTTTCTGGCAGAATCATCCGATGCTATGAGATCCACTTATTAGCTACGACGACACCGGCGTTCCATAAAAACTAGAGATAAAAGATGAGGCACGCTTCACGAATAACACTGACTACACAGGCACACTGAACCAGAAAAGCTTGAAATAATGCAGTGCAAGGTACTGGCCAGTACTGGTAGCGCGCACATATGGAAAGGTGAGAAAAGATGTTCGACACCTGAGCATTGTGGAGTGATTGTTAGTATAGAAGACGACATTCTTGTCTGTTCAAGACCCCGAATTTTGGCTTTTCGGAGGAATAGATAAGATGTTCGTCAAACGAGTAAAAAAAAGTCAAGCCAGTTCCACGTCATCAAAACCATCAGAACAGCGGAGCTGTTTTCTTATTATTACGACGTGAGAGCCGTTGGGACAGCCAAGACGTTGCTCTGTTATTAATCGCGACGTAACTGGCATTCACGTCAAGTTATTTATGTTCTGCATACAAGATATAGTACTCATAAAGCCCACCATAATTATGTACTTTCTGTTCGAGACACCTTACCATGGACTCACGTACTTCTTTCTTTCTTTCTTCTTTCTTTCTTTCTTTCTTCCTTCGTTTCTTGATTTCTTTGTTTGTCTTTCTTTGTCTTTGTTAGCCTTTCTTTCTTTATCACTGCCGCTATAGTCGCTATCATGTGGGGGTGAACTGGAGAACGTGGTCGAGGGCGGCAATGGGTTGTGTTCCGAAGTACGAGCAGGTCAGGACTTTCCTTCTGTACGGCAGCTGGACCATCCGATGGGCGGTACAGCCGCGGCCTTGACGTAATCCACTGCTATGGAAGAGCTTTACTGTCCTGTCCACGAGTCGCACTCGGTTGTCTGGAATTCACGAGGCTCTTTAAGCTATTTTATGTCTCACAACTCCGCAATTCGAAGCATTATCTGTATGTTTGTAGCACAAGAAGCCCCACTGCGTCGACGTTTGAGGGGCAAGGCATAGTTGTAAAACGAATACACATCGATCATCGCGGTGTTTGTTGATGTGCGGTTAAAACAAACAGTAAACGATCCAGAGTAGATTGTACTCTAATATGGGGGAGCTCGGTAAATCTGCTCTCAAAAAAACCAGAGCAAGAACGGTGTACCAACGTGGTTTTGTTCCGCCCTTCTATGCAAGCTATTGTTTAACTAAACTACGTGGCGCAACGTTATAAAAATAATAAAGCGGAAGAGCGGAAGAAACAGACGGAGCGCCAACTCACAACTAATTTTATTTCCAGAAGCGTTCTGAATACAGAGACCAGAGAGAACATGCTTAAAGCTAGTACACATCACACGTGCTAGATTGCAGAGAGCAATGGAAGTGCAAAACTTTTTCTTGGGGCATGGCGACTAAGAAAAGGCTAAATCTTACAATTGATATTCGCTATTATGCAAAACAACAGATGGCACGCACACAAGGATGCCCCTTTTTCTTTATGAAATGGGCTTCCAAAAATTCTCGAGCAAACTTATCTCGGCTTCTTCCAAGTATGCGCGTGCTCTCTAGAACCTAGCACGTGTGAAGTTCTCATTGGTTCTCTCATCGGCTCTCATACAGAGAAACCGATGAGTCACTAATTCAACTCGTGCCTCTGTTAGTGACACATCGGTCTCTCTGTATGAGAGTGAAACACATCTGTTGAATTCTGCATTTTAATTTCGCCTTTGATGACACCCATGCATGCATGCGCATATGTTGTAATTCTTGGCTCTTCCGTTTGAATAAATTCAGTTGAAGTTTAGCTCTCGACCTGTTGTTTCTTCGCCCCTTCTTCCTAAGTCTTTCTTTTTAATTTTTTGCGCTACCATGTTTTCTCAGAATGTCAGCCAGCTCGCCCAGCAACAAGTCCTGCGTAATGTTTCTTGGTGACGAGGGAGTCCTGCTGGCAATAGAAGTCGCACCGCTGGGTCCAGGCAATTTAAACAGAAGTTGGAGTAATATTTTAACGCAGCGCAGAAGGAGCGTGAAGAAGGGCGACAAAAAAAGATAGCGGGCGAGATTTTTGATGATAGGCCGCTTCTGACCGCCCATGTCTTTTCTCGTGTAGTTTAACTTCTTGCTTTGTAAATAAATCCACTATCGGACCCGTAGCGCCTTTGCTGGAGGTTATGGGTGCTCGAGGCCCTGGACCAACACGCCGCAGAAGTTCGAAAGAGCGGGCGACTGGATAAAGTACCGCCAGAACCAACAAGCATGACCGATAACGTAACAGGTGATTCGACGAACCGTGACGAAGCATCGACCAGCGCTATCGGGATCGAACAATGAAGTCCGAGACCAAGGCCGCAACCTAGCTGTTAGGTACCTGGACCATGAACCAAGGTTTAAGGTTTAACCGATGAAACAGCGATAGGTCTTGGTTATGGAGGATGTCTCCTCCAGCTTTTTGAACTCTTCAACAGGGGGGCCTCCAAGGGCTCCAAACTGGGACCACCGTGATTTATAATTTTTGTGAACGATATAGTTAACGCGCCTGAGTGACGACATTAATGTATGCCGATGACATAAACGTATTCTTTAAATTCCCTGACCTGAGCAAATGGCCGACTTGAGACGCGCAAGTCACTTTCTCCTCCGGAGTAAGACTTGCGCCACGTGGTACTTACCCGGTACATGCCCGTCTTTGATTTTACTCGGAGCGAGTGCCCCCTTGTGTTGCTGCAATATCCTACGCTACATCGTATCAACGCGGGACAAGCGACACCCATCTACCAGAAACCTTATCGCATATCTCTATCGGAGAGGGTAGTGATCGCCGAACAGGTCAACGACATGCTCCCGAAAGCATTATTTTGTAGGTCTTGTAGTGCCTCATTGACTCCTGTTATACTGGTGAAAAGGAAAGACAGTCCACAGATATCTCGCGTCGATTGCCGACGTCTTCGAGCCGTCACAAAGAAATACGTGTACACTCTACCGCGCATGGACGGCGCTGTGGAGTGCCTTCACTACGCCTCGTAATTCTCATCGGTCGATCTGTAGTATGGCTGATAACGATGGACCCGTCCGACAAAAAGAAGACCGCCTTTGCTACGCCTGATGCACTCTTCGAGTTTAACATTAAGCCATTCCGCTCATGCAATGCTCCAGCAACCTTCGAACGATTTAAGTAGTCTATACTTCGCGGTCTCTGAATTCGTGGAAGTCTATGCAGATGCACGAGGAGTGGGCGTTGATGCCGGGCTCGTCCAAGTGCAGGATGGACGCCAACATGTGGTTTCGTAGGCAAGTCGCACCCTGCCACAGCCTGAGAGCAACATGGCCGTGGCGGAACAGGAGTGTCTTGCTGTTTTTCTCTTGGTTCAGACGTTCAGACATTATTTGTACGGCTGGCATTTTAAGATCGTTACAGATCATCATTCTCTCTGCTCGCCTGTAGGCTTACGCAACACTGCTGGCCGGTTGGGTGCTGGGCATGAAGGCTTCAAGAGTGTGACTTCTCTTTGGCCTACAAGAGTGGTGATCGTTACGCAGACGCCGACTCTCTATCTCGCATTCCCTAGCAAAATGGCTACACCAACGACGACGACTTCGAGTGCTACCTTTATTGTCTCCTCTGGCTTCCCCTATTTTGACATCTTCAAGCACGAAAAATACATTATCCGTCATGATGATTGTTGGAGCTTTACATCCCAAAAGCAGGTCTGGTTATGAAAGACGCCGTAGTGGAGGGATCCGGAAATGTTGACGGCTAGGGTTCTTTAACGTGCGCTTACATAGCACAGCACACGGGCCTCAACATTTCGCCTTCATCGAAATGCACCCCCTGTGGCCGGGATTCGATCCCGCGACCCTCAAATCAGCAGCCGAGTACCATAACCACTAGGCCACCGTGGCGTACGTGGCGCATTATCCGTTACGAAGGCCTCTTATTGATGCTACCACAAATCTGTACAGGAACCACTGCTTGTTATTCGCGATGGTTAGTATATATCGCAAGAATTTTTCTGGCAGCGGAGCTCCATTGCTTCTTGTCTTCACCGTGTCCCTGCGTCTTGCGGTTCTCAGGCTCATGCATTACGGCCGGACACCTACGGATTTGCTCGGACGCGCCATCGCATTCAACAGTGCATCTATTGGCCACAACTATGGGGGACGACCAAGCGGCACGTGGCCACTTGCGATGTGTCCCAGAGCCAAAAACAGCCGAATGCACCCCCGGCAGGCATTCTGCAGTCGGTGAAGACGCCGACGATATATTCATTCGGCCCTTCTACGAAACCTTCAAGTGACCAGCGCTGGATTATCGTGTGTGTAGCGTGGTTGACGCTCTACTGTGAGGCAATGGCACTTGCTTCACCCACGGTATCTCATTTGCCGCAGTTTCTGCTACAATCGATTATCCTTCGACACCGAGCCCGGCTTGTGGGGATAAGTGATCGTGGTCCACACTTCACCACTGATTTTGTAGAAGAATTACTGCCGCTCTATGGATCTCAGATGTGTTGTAACCCTGGTCGGACAGCCATGTTCCTGTGTTGTCCGTGCGTCCAGAGGGGACCCTGCACTGGCCTTGTCGAGCCCGATCGTACTAATGCGATTAAAAGAATGTGTTGGTTTCGCGAACAGTCGTTCGCTCCTTTGACGGACACGCCTCTTTGTAGACAGCCAACACGTCTACCGAGTCCGTGGCTCTACCAGCTGGACTTAAACAGGGTACGCCCGAGGAGCAAGACGAACTCTACGTACGAACAACTGCGAAGTCCCCAGATCTTAGTCAACACGGCATTCCACCCCTGACCGCCTACAAACGAATGGCCTAACGAGCGCACCAGTAGCATTGTGAGATCTCGAGTGCGCTGAAGGACCAATCCCACATAAGAACGTAGCGACGTACTTCTTATTCAAATAGCGATTGCAGCAAACGAACCTACCGAGGCTACGCAAGTCTGGATAGCGATAGGTAAGAAGTCAGTTTCTTAGCTAGGCAGCCCGTTTTTGTAGCCACCATTGGTGACGCACACCTCAGGTGACGCTGCCGTAGGCGTTTTCCCGTAGACGTGGTGCTGCGTTCATCATCGACGCATCATCGGCGGGCTGCATCATCGAAGCGCTATTACACCGACAGACGCTTCGACGCTCTTATTAATACCCAGATTTTCGTATTCTCGTTAAGAACCAACTCTTCCAATAAATGAGCTCTTCTCGCTTGGTCTGGTTGCCGAATTTTATAGACTTCCGTTTTTTCTTACAGGGAATGAAGATGCCCGCGGACAGCAACGGCAAATCCCTGTACCACCACCAACACATGGTAAGCAATATAAAGTGGTCTGATTTTGCACCATGTCCCTAATTTACACACATACGTGTTCCTCAAATTTGCATTGGACAAATTCACTGGTCACGTGTATAAACAAGTAATGCTGTGAGGTCAATAGCAACTGTCAAATCTAGAATTAAATGCATCATTAACGATGAGAAGTGCCAAGTACGCATGTATCAGAGCAGCCACATAATCGACGTACTTATCAGATAAGCAGATACAGAAGGAGGTCCCAAAGTCACGAGACTGTGAGTGAGACCTCCTACAAAATCATGCGTCAGAGCAACAACACTATGATGTACAGTGATAAAGATAGAAATAAATTATGCAAATTTTGCATATATGCACGAAACAACAAACATAATTAAGTTGTGCAAAATGTACAGATGAGCACAAAAAAGCCATGTACACTAAAATGCGACAACCGTAACTATGAACAACATAAAGCTTTATGGATATAATAGGTGAAGACGCAGGGCTTTTTTAAACATATCGAGGGATCCATTCTTCATATCCCTAGGCAAGGAATTCCACAAGGATACAGAGGAAAATTTTGCGGTAAACTTGCCATAATTAGTTCTGGGTTTGGGTAAGAGAAAGTTGTTAGCCTTTGCAATACCCAGATTTTCCTATTCCCAATAAAAGCCTTTCCTTCCTTTAAATAAGTCTTTCTCTCTTTATTTGGTTTCCAGAACTTTAAATACTTGCGGTGTTTCTTACAGATTATCAAGACACCGCCTCACAGAGACCGCCAGACCCAGGGTTTTCACTAACATATGGTAAGCGATATCGCGAGGTCTAATTGCGCATCACCTCCTTAATTTACATGCGTACGTACTCCTGGAAAGTGCTATGGCACAAAACCACTCGTCACGTTCACAATAAAGTGATGCTACCCGACCAATAACATTAGCCGCCGCCGTAGAACAAAATGCATACTTGACAAGTGCCAGTTGTGCATGTTGCAGTGCTGCTGATTATTGACGCGCTTAACAACACCCGTAACCTTGTATTCTCGCTAAGCATTGACTCTTGCAATAAATGCGATCTTATCAATTGGTTTGGTTGCATAATTTCATATACTTGCTATGTTTCTTATAGGAGTTGAAGACGAGGGCGGACAGCAGCGACCAATGCCAGTGCAACTGCCAACATATGGTAAGCAATATGAAGTGGCTTGATTTCACCCATGTCCCTATTTGCGCACATACGTGTTCGGGAAAAGTGCCATGGAACAGAGCCTCTCGTCACTTTCATAACCGAGCAGGTCTGCGAGGTCAGTATAGTTAGCCGCTGCCAGATCTACAACGAAATGCATCATTAACAATTAGAAGTGCCAGGTGCGCGTACACCAGCCAAGGTGCATCATCGACGCGCTTATCAACATCCAGATTTTCATATTCCCGCTAAGAATCGACTACTCCAATAAATACGTTCTTCTCGCTTGGTCCGTTTGCCGAATTTTGCAGACTTCCGATGTCTCTCATAGGGAATGAGGACGCCAGCGGGCAGCAACCGCTAAACCCAGTACTACCACCAGGATCTGTTAGCGATATCGCGTGTCTGATTGAGTAACGTTTCAAAAATTACACACATACGTGTTCCTGAAAAATGCTATGGTACGAAGGCACTCGGCGAGTTCATAAACCAGCATTCAGCGAGGTCAATATAGTTATGCGCTGCGAAATCTAGAAAAAAATGAATGATTAACTATGAGAAGTGACCAGCCTATATACGCGATGAAACGCAGCTACGTTACTGAAAGGCTTATTAGTGCCCACGTCTTCATATCTCGTACCAAATTGGCTATTCCATTAAGCACGTTCTTCTCGCTTGGGTATGCTGCCGAATTTTTATACACTTGGAATGTTTCCTTTTTCAGGAAGTGAAGACGTCGGCGGACAGCGACCGGAAATTCCACTGCCGCCATTACCACACAGTAAGCAATACCACGTGGCCTGATTGCTCACCGTGTCCTAAATTTAGAAACATACGCGTTCCTCAAAAGTGCCGTGCCACAAGGTCAAGTTCATAAACGAAGAATTCGGCGTGGTCAATATAGATTGGAGCATCGAAAGCTACCACGAAATGCGTACTTGCCCCGCCACGGTGGTCTAGTGGCTAAGGTACTCGGCTGCTGATCCGAGGGTCGCGGGATCGAATCCCGGCGGCGGCGGCTGCATTTCGATGGAGGCGAAATGTTGAGGCCCTTGTGCTGTGCGATGTCAGTGCACGTTAAACAACCCCAGGTGGTCGAAATTTCCGGAGCCCTCCACTACGGCGTCTCTCATAATCAGAACTGGTTTTGGGACGTAAAACCCCACAAGACAACAACAACAACGACGAAATGCGTACTTACCGATGAGAAGTACGGCGTCTGCGCGTTGTGTGCGGCTACATTACTGACATACTTGTCAATGCGCACATTTTCATACTCCCGCAACAAGTAGACTCTTCCAGTAAAGTCTATTCTGCTGATTTGCATTGTTTACTAAGTTCTTATATATTTGCGATGGGTGGCGTTCAGCAAACGCTAATCCCAATGCTACAACCAACGCCTCGTAAGCATAGTAGCATATGTTGTTGGGCTAGTTGGTTCATACTGTGCGAAAAGGTGAAGACGCACCACAAGCAGAAGACAGGATAGAGCAAACAAGGACAGGATGTTTATATACTTGCGGTGTTTCTTTTGTCAGGAAGTGGAGACGTCGGCGGACAGCGACCGCACATTCCGATGCCGCCACCATCATACGGTAAGCAATACAGGATATAGCGTCAACTTCTTGCACATAGCTGCAAGTTGACGCTGCAAGTTGTTGCAATGCTCACCCAATGTTGGAAAAAGGGATACAAGGGAGCCGTATGCGCATTGTGCTTTGTGCGTGGTCTGCGAAATTCCACTTAGGTGCGGAAAAGTCTATATCAGTCAGACTACGCATTGCATTAATTACAGGGCAAGATAACACGAGATTTCGATGAAAAATGCGAGTGGGGCGCATTTGTCTATGCACTGTGAATATTGAAAGTTTGAAACGTATCTTGTCAGCATTAGAGTATTAGGAAAGAGCAGAAAAACAGTGCGACGTGAATTAATGCAGGCTTATTATAATATCAATGTCAAAAGAGATATCCGTATCAGTGATACGTCAACGTCCCTTCTTTGAACAGAACTGCAATTTTTTATAGAACATGCTCGCTTGATCCTGTTGGTTTAATCAGATGACTATGTGCAAATTGTATCTGGGCATCTGTTTGTTTTAAGTAAAACAGTTTCCTTCTTCCATTAACCTAGTTAAAAGTTGACGCTGTATCCCATCCCTCTCGTGACACTAGCTTTTTGCGCATCTGATAAGCACTATCATGTCGTTTGATTGCTCACCGCGTCCACAATTCACACCCATACGTGTTCCTCAAAAGTGCCATCGATGAACAGTTTGCTAAAAATGATGGAGAACAGGGAATATCGCTAGAGCCAACGCTTCCACGAGTGGATTTGTCTTCGTCAGGACGGTAACTCCCTCCTCGAGCGTTCGTTTCTATCATAAATGAAAGCTCGACAAGGCAGGCCACATAAAGACCGCATGGTATTTCACAAAAGCAATGTCATGCGTTCGGATTGCGCATCACATCCCTAATTTACTGACATAGGTGTTCCTCAAGTGTGTTATGGACAAAGGCACTCGTAATAATCATAAACGAGCAATACTTGCAGGCCGTTTTAGTCAGCCGCTGGCAAAGTTAGAACGAAATTCATAATTAACAATTAAATGAACGAGGTCTGCACGTTGCACGCCACTGCACCGCTGGCACGCTTATGAATGCCCCTATTTTCGCATTCCTTCTACAAATTGACTTGTCCAGTAAAATACATTTTGTGACTTGGTTTGGTTGCGGAGTTCTTTATACCTGCGGTGTTTTTTATAGGAAATGAACACGTCGGCGGACAGTGGCGGCGATATCCGGTAGGACTACCAACACGTGGTAAGTTATATCACGTGGCCTAATTCCTCACTGTGTCCCCAAATTGCACTCGTACCTATTCCTCATAAGTGCTATCGCACAAAGTTAAATCTTTAGATGAGCAATCTTTAGATGCCAATATAGGTAGCCGCTGCCAAAGCTATAACGTAATGCATAATTAACGGCGAGGAGTAGGTCTGCACGTTGTACGCCGATACATTATTGACATGCTTATGAGTGCCCATATTTTGACATTCCCCTTACAGTTCGACACATCCAGTAAAATCTATTCTTCTGGCTTGGTTTGGTTGCTGAGATCATATATATGTGCGATGTTTTGTTTTTTATAGGAAATCAAGACGACGGTGGACAGCAGCGGCAATTTCCAACACCTGGTAAGTTATATCACGTGGCCTGATTCCTCTCTGTGTCCCCGAATTGCACACATACTTCTCCCTCAAAAGCGATATGGCACAAAGTTAACTTCATAAATCAGCAATATTTGGAAGCCGATATAGGTAGCCGCTGCCAAAGATACAATGCAAAGCATAATTAACAGCGAAAAGTACGAGGTTTGCGCGTAGCATGCAACTACCTTATTGACATGCTTATGAGTGCCGATATTTTCATATTCCCTCCGGAAATCGACTATTCCAGTAAAATCAATTCTTATGGCTTGGTTTGGTTGCTGAGTTCTTATATACCTGCGATGGTTTTTTGTTTGTTTTTATAGCAAATCAACACACCGGTGGACAGCGGACGCTATATCCAATACGAGCACCAACACCTGGTATGTTATATCACGTGGTCTCATTGCTTACCTAGTTCCCAAATTAGACACATAGCTATTCATCAAGAGTGCTATGACACAATGTTAAGTTCATAAATAAGCAATAGTGCGAGGCCAACACCGCTTTCCTTTGCCTAAGCTGGAACTAAATGGACAATTAACAATGAGAAATTACCACGTCTTCGCGTTCAATCGCGGCTGCGTAATTGACTTGCTCAACAATGCCCAGATTTTTATATTTCCGTAACAAATCGACTCTTCCAGTCAAAGTAACAAATCGACTCTTCCAGACTATGTGTAACACGTGTCACACATAGCCAGATACGCATATATACGCATACTTGGCTATATATTGAACGTGTCTATATGTGGCCGTATTTGCCTGATACATGTCGCTGTCATTCATGGCATTCTTAGTGTAGGTCTTTTATCGCCTCATACGCCTCTATCACGATTTGGGCAAATACGGCCACATATGGACACAAGCCATACTTATGTGCTCAATTCCTGATATCTCCCCATATGGCATTCTTGTAAGGGTTCTTCAAGTTATCCTCGAATGACATCACGCAATGGCCTTATTGCCCGACAAATTCTCTGCCGCAGATGCTTTTCAAATCCTTTAGGTATTGGCAGAGTTACGGCGTGAAGTGCGAGGGTAGTTCCGACCGCCTTAGCTCCTTCGCTCTCCTTTCTTCGAGAAGAGTGCGCTGGAGGTTACAAAAAGGGCTTGTAAGTGATGCAAGCAGCCGCGCTAGCGTGCATAGTGACCGTAACATTGTCTCGCACTTTTCACTCATGTTTTTGTTTGAACGTATTCGCACTTCCGCAGTCGCGATGAACTGTCTCGCCAGAATCACCGGGAGGCACTTTTGCTCCTCTCGACATCCGATAAAACGGTGTTCACAAATATGCCAATAGTAGTCAAGGCCCCACTTATATATGCCCGTGCCCGCCTACTGACGTGTTTTATTGAAAGGGAATAAGCAGGCGCTTGCCATTTTTATACTGAAGCCAAACTGGAAATCGCCTCCTGCGGCTAGTGCGAAAATGCTTGGCTGACGTGTTCATAGGATACTGCATGATTGATCGCACGCGTTTTCATGTAGTGTTAAAAAGTGTAGCTGTGCCTTTTTAACGTTCCACAGAGAAATTTGGGCTCACTATTGTGATATTTTCACAACAGAAATACATCGAACAAGGAATTTCCGTCACAATGTACCATTCGCGAGATTTCTATAGCTTACGACCTTCTTTCTTCGGATATTTCTTCTTTTTTTCACTCATGGCACTTTTTGAGCCAAACTATAATATGTTTACTGTAAAACACCTTTCGGTTTTGCAGGACTAGTTTCATACCAACCTGACTGCTCGAAAATCCAGCTGCTAGAGAGTAACAAATTGGTAAGTTGGAAACGTCACTATTTCTGTCTGACCACTAAGCTACTACTGCGTGTTCGCAAATTAATGTACAAGTAAGACTAAGAGCAAACTGCATAAAAACAACCTATTATTATTATGGCCATAATGTGAATGTTTGCTTGCGCAAGGGCCGCTGCAGCATTATGCTGCATCTGCCAGGCAAATGCAGCCGCTTATGCTGGCTTCTACAAGTGTTTATGGGTGCGCGTGGGATGTAGGGTCGCCGTCAGCCATTTTACGAAGTCGGATGATGAGATCCTGCCCTATGTACCCTCTCCTGGTAATTGACACCTCGGTATACCTGAATATACATTGCAGAGAAAGAAGAGGACTAGGGAGCCGATCCCCCAGGGTGGGTATGTGCCAGAATTGAGGGAAACAACAACAGCTATACCGTACCACTGAACACGCAATTTACTATTCCGTGCTGATCCTTCCTGATTGGTGAATTCTGCCTTGAACGGCCGAAGTGACCAATCCCTGACCAATCTTAACTCCCTAATTTGTCAGTTTTGCCGTGATAAGCAGAATTGACCAGGACGACCAAGACGTAATAGTATTCCGTACTCCGTTTTACAGCATAGGCCCCTAGTTGAGGCAACAAATGCGCATGGGTACATCATGTTGGAAAGAAAAAGGGAATGGGCGTGGATATTTCGGATATGCCGAGAGTAGAGAAGGCAAGACCGCCAGAGAAGGCAAGCGTAAAAGGGGGCGGCAGAAAGTGAGACGGGCAGAAGAGATCAAGAAGTTTGCTGGAATGACGTGGCCGGAAGTATACACCGGCCCGCGTATATTGATGAGCTGTGGGGGAGGATTTTTTTCGCAGTGTGAGCATAGAAAAGATGATGATGATGATGATGATGATGATTTATTACACAACTAGGCGCCGTCCGTAGATTGTACGCCTAAGCCGATTTAGCGCAAAGTGGCAGTTGATATCCGTAGGTGCAGACGTTCTCCTTGCTACACCATGTCACTGTTCTTATTAACTTGTCGCTGCCACTTTATTCCGATAATACTGCACGTGATATATATCAGCGACATTCATCCATTATCCTTTCCTATGCCACAACAACGCTGCACACGCACAACCTCCGTCATGCTGTCGTCGTTTTACTGTCGTCATCGTGCAGTTTTGTTGAAGGATTGAATCAGGCTGTCGCTCACCGAAAAAGCTACTTCTTCGTCCCATTGTCACCATGCCTTCGTCTGCCGTCCACCGTCACCAAATATTTACGCTAAATTTCATCATCTCCATCCTGTTTCCACGCAATCATCTTTTTACAGTCACCTGTGTTCAGTCGCCTAGCTGTGTGACATCGACGCGTCATCTTTTGCTCTCCGGGTAACAAGGGTACGTTGATCATTTAAAAGCTTGGAGCAGAGAATCCCTCATCTGTTACATATGGGACGTGGCAGGACAGTGCATCGTCAGAATGACATAAGGTTGCTTTTGTATAAGCCATATTGGGTTGCGAACGCGGTTATCCTCGGTCTCGCTCATCCACAGAAATCTGGGGTTAACAAGACGAAAGATCTACCGAAGAAATATATGTCTGTTATGCCTGACTAGAATCCATCAACCAACAATTCTTTTCTTCAGATGAAGTGCAAATAAAATTTAAAAGATTAGTTTTTTTAGGCGACATGCAAAAGAAAGATTAACAAGCAGGAAGAATCACCAACAGACAGGTTAAAATGCATCAGTACAACAACGGCAATCACAGCAAGAAGAAAATGAAAGTAATTGTGGGAGGGATATGAACATCCACCCATTTGTAGCACAAGGCTACGAGGAAATGCATGCGGATTTCTCAGAAATAAAAGCTTCTTCGTTGCCGAACAATTCGTCTAGGTTCGGGGTTAGAACCCGGGACCAACATCTGTCCGGGATGCCCGCTCTACAAAGTGAGCTAACAGGAGGCCAACAATTGGCTCCCAGAGGGCGAATGTATCGGCAGCTCGAAGCACATGGGCTTGAATATGGCCAGACAGGCGTTGGTTCCGGGTTCGACCCCCGGACTAGGACAAATTTTTAGGCAACTAAGATGCGTTCGTTTATGCGAAATCCGCTTGGATTTCCTTGTAGCCTTGTGCTACGAACAGCTCGATGCTAATTTTCCCTTTCATAAACGTTGCTTCATCTTGCGGGTTTGTACAACTGCAAGCAGTTGTAACCAGGGATATATTAGGACAAGAGTGCGAAGTACTATACAGGATGTAATTATAAATTATGTTTGAATCATACATATTTTTAATGATTTGCCTCTTTGAAACTGTTACTTCATTTTAGTAACCGGTGGACCTTATTTAAAAATTCCAATTTGCTTATCGGCTGTTCTTTCTACATTCACTCTTGCTAGTCGCATATGATTGCAAACCATTACAGCTAGCTGCACTTTTATCCTGACCTCCTTTTTCGGAAGCTCATGGCCAGATAGACCAACCCGCTCCTGGCGCATCAAGAGTCCCACATACTGACCTTTCTTCCCGGGCGCTCATGGCCAAACAGACCAACCCGCTCTTCGAGCATCAAGAGTCCTATCTTCATCCTCTCAACCTCAACTGAGCCGCTAATCTTATCACCAAGTAAAACTAAAACGCCTCTATCTGTTTCGCTTGCTGTCGCGCTTCACTGCCGCCTAAGAAACGTCGAAGGGAGACTGAAGACATATATGAAATCGACGAAATAGCACTCAAGAAGCGCTGTAGTTTTCGTTTCGTGGAAAGGAAATGGCCGTTTTCAATGAAAATCGTACTTTAGTGATCAGCGAATTACTACAACTATTGAAAACTCCCGGTCCTGCTCGCGCAGATTTGCCGTCTTTACGCTAAATTCGCATTTTTGACTGCTTGACCACATACGCAGGTACGCACATACTGCACAAGTTCATGCACCGGCGAACGCGGCAGCCTGGATGGCGTAGAATGCGCCGAGGTAAGAGAAATTGTGGCGTATATTGCATGAAGATTTCTTCAAGTTACGGCTGTAAATTGCTGCTGAAACATATTGCTGCCATGCTGCTCTAAGTTACACATGTTAAATTTCAGTACTTCCGTTTCGTCCACTGTTTTGCACAACGTTAAGATATAGCATGATCTTATTCTTAAAAAAGGACATTCTGCATCAATAGATAATGCTTATTGATTTGTGGGGTTTGACGTCCCAGAACCAGCTCTGATTATGAGTGGAGGGCTCCGGAAATTTCAACCACCTGGGGTTCTTTAACATGCACTGATATCGCACAGCACACGGGCCTCAACATTTAGCCTCCCTCCAAATGCAGCCGCCGCTGCCGGGATTCGATCCCGCGACCTTCGGATCAGCAGCCGAGTGCCATGACCACTAGACCACCGTGGCGGGTGCGTCCAGAGAACTGGTGTATTGTGCCTCCTACTAAATTCTCCGGGAACAAAAAAAAAACGCAGCTTGCACTATGTCGCCCAAGGCCAGATCACAGGGAAGCTGGCCTATCAGCTAATGATTGTGGCTATAAATCAATGGGGTAGAACTTGACTATACTTGGCGTTATCGCAATTTGACCGACGCTACACCTAGGTGGATCCTTTGTAGAATTCGGTATAAATTAGTATAACTTGAATATACTTGGTATTATCGCGGTTTGACCGAGCGATACGCTATAGGTAGATCATTTTGCAGCGCACGGTAGAACTCGGTAGACCTTTGCTATACTTGGTATTTTTCCCCGGTTCTTGTCCCGCATAACTTTGCGAGGCGCTGTGCATCTGATAAATTTACGCCACTGTCGTTGCCTCCTTTTTTCTTCTACTTAAACACGTGCGCCCGCCAGCTGCAGTAGTGGGCTGAGGTCATGTCCGCAAGAGAAGAAATGAGCGAGCGTGCGAACGCTGAACATTGGACATCGCATAGAAGTGCACACGCACTCTTGGGAACGTGAGCTAATTATGATAATTTCGTGATGCAGGTGAACGCATTATGAGAGCCTAAAATGTTTCGAATTTAAAATTCTCTTATGTTATTGTTGTTTTTTCTGAGGGCGGTTAGCCAGTGTCACTAAGCCGCAGCTATTCTCCCTGAAAGCAGAGTAACGTACAAATACATTTCGGTTGAACTAGAACCATTCATTGTCACAACTCAAGCGATTCGACTGAACAGTTTAGTATTGATACTGAAAATGACAACTTCGCAAGCAGCGTCACTGTATATATGTGCACATCCTTTCACAACTGTGCGAACGGCCGCGCGTAGAAAGTGGTGTTCCTGCATAGCGAGCCCGTTGGACAAATCACTATTATAATGACGCTACTGGATATACTAAGCGACACCAATTCGGCGTTTAATCCACTTGTCGTTGTTGGGGCGTCAGCCAATGCAACGGTTCGTTCTAGTACGTAGTAAAAGTTCAGAGACAGCAAAAAAAAAAAAAATGGATGCGTCGAAACTGCGAAGGCACGGCAGGCAATTGCAGGGGGGGGAAAATCCAAAAATTCACGCATCGGTTCCCCGGAAATAACCCGACGAGTGACATGGGCTTCATGGTTGCTACATTGAAACGACGCAATTGTATTCTCTGTAACGTGCATTCATGCCTGGTGTAGCGTGGGAGAAATACAGTTATTGTTGAAGTTACTGCTAACATTTTGCACGACGCGCCTTAATAATTTACATAGCTCTTTAATACTTCACGACAGTCACAGCCAGGTAGACGGTATTAAAAATTCGTTGAGGGCTGACGTAGCTTGCTGTTTTGGGGTGATTTTCTGTACAACTGCTGCGTGCGGTCAATGGGCCGGTTTAGAGCATGTGCCGCTGATGCAGTTCCCAGCTGAAGAGGCAGGCGTGGCCCCAATATCAGGCCACTCCCATGTAAGCAATCAACCATTCATTCCACAAGTTACAAAAAACTTTTTCGATTTCTGGGCCAAGCACAGTAAAGAAAACACAATTTTGAGTAGACTACCGCTGATAAACATTGGACATGCATATAATAAGACTTTTTCAGTGTTCTTAAATACACATACGTTTTTAACATGGGAGTGTTCTATGCCGTGGTCCATAATTACATCACTTACGTACTGCCGTCCCGGAAGTAGATGTCCGAAAAAATCAGCACGCACTTGACAAAGTACCACCCGCAAGGAATCGAACCCACAATTACACATGACGCGACGACAGGAGTTCAGCGTTCTAACGATCACACCATTGACATATAGGGGATACAAGGAAGAACCGGGCCTTAAATGTTCACTACACTGCTTTAAAGTTTGCGTTTGATTACCGGTTAAAACAAACATGTTTAGCAAGCCAAAATTACTCTTTCATAAACATCGCCTTCCTTCCACTGCACTCTTGATTCGCAGTGGTGGTACTGCCATTTAGGAACGATGGAGTGAAGCAGATTGTCGTGCTAACAGGCGCGGCAGTTAGCGCTTCGGTAGTCTCAGCGCGTTAATCGCAGCGGAGATTAGAGGCATGGCAGTGTCCTCCCGGAGAGAGAGAGAGAGGGAGCTCTTTATTGAAAGGCAGAGAATTTAGCCGGCGTTCAAATATCGTTGACATGCTACTCTGCGTGGGGAGGGAGTTTGGGGAGAGAAAGACGACTAGAAAGAAGTACAAGATACAGTGAAAAAGAAAGCATTTCCCCGAGGGTGAACATGGTTAAGTGCGAATGCACGGGGTGATGCTATGAGGGGGAGTAAAGTTATGATTAAAGTGTAATTAATGAATTTAAAGTGTTGTCATGATGCATTGTACACACACACACATTTATACACGAAGTATTATTTATTTACACCTCGCAATTTCGTAGATGCATAAATGCACACATCGCCGAGCACGTCACACACACACACACACTCTACACACGTCACTACAGATCAGCACCTATTGGTGTTATCGTTGTAGCTCACGGTTAGTACCAGCGCTTTGTGATCCGAGAAATGTACGGTGAGCGGATCCGGCAAGACGGCGCGGACCGTACAGTTCCTACTGAACGCCAAGTCTATGAAGCCACCGTTGATCGTGGTCGGAAACTCGAGAGACAGACACGTCATCGAGTAATTGTTCAGCATGTGGTCAATCAACCAGCCATTGTCCTTTCTAACGTCCACGTTAAAGTCACCGACCACCACAACCGGAACCGAGGGACGCGCGCGCACACACACACTCTCCATCGCCGCATCCATCTGCTGCAAGACGGCATCTCGCGAGAGGTTCGGGGCCAGGTAGACGGTCACAACCAGGACGGCATCGCCGGAGTAGGCACTGGTGTAGACGGAGGCGTACGGCGAGTCGTCTCTGAGCGGCGAAGTACACACGGCATGCGAGAGGACGTTGGCGTAGACGTGCCCAACCAAGCACACGCCGCAGTACTCGCCCCGTGTGCTGCACAGCTGCACAGCGACGCCAGCTGCACAGCGCGCCGTGATGTCACGCCGCGGAGAGCGGTCAGGGGGGTGAAAGCTCGATATGCTACGAATCGCCATAGATGGCGAAAAAATCAACCGCGGCGCGTTCCAGCTTCAACCGCGGGGAGTGGATCTACTGACCCCTCTCTTAGCTCGAGCTATGGAGGCCGCCATTCGCCCTATTGCACTTTTATGTAGAGGCGCCCGCATCGGTGCCTAATTTCGATGCAGAATATATTGAACAAGGCGAAGACATTTTCTTTGCCTGATATTAAACTTGCATACAACAAACTGCTGCTTTTAGTGAGCGTACCTTTGAGATACTACGCCATCCTCCTTTCACTAAATATTTTTTGCTTCGGCTGATTGGGCAGTTTACCGACATCGATACTAAGACATGCTCGTTTTTTTAAAATTCGAACTACGCGGCGGCAGAAGTCACGTTAACCGTTTGCGACGCGTTCGGGCAGCGACGCAAGCTCGCGGTGTTTCGTTTTGCTGTAAATATGTCGTGAAACTGACGATTGCTTTCGTAGTCGGTGATATCGGCTTGCTGTTCTTGTTCGTTCAAAGCACGTTGAAATGCTTCCACAGAGCGCTTTCCCCTGCTCCTCGTCTTTCAAAGCAACGAAGTTCGTTTCAAGCCCCAGCGTGCATGGACCGGTAAGTACAAACCCATTGATTTTGTTTGTTACAGTTGGTTTTGTTTTTGCGACAGTCAAGCGACACACAGCAACTCGAAAATTTTCAACGTCTCATATCCCTCCACCGACGGAATCCGCGTTCTCTTGAGCGACGTGGCTTCACGTAGGAGCGAGCTGCTGAGTCAATAGAAATGCATTTCTGAAGTTTATATGCAGTCTGGACGTGTTCAAATACACTTCTATCGCCACCGCACGCACGTCCGTAACTCACCATGTATTAGTACAATGTATGTTATAAAGTTTGCTACATTCACATTGAAAAATTTAAAAAGTGCCTGAGAGAGAGAGAGAGAGAAAACTAAAGCTAATTCCACGTTGTGAAATTCGAGTAAACAGCAAAGCTGGGGATCTCCTTCTTGCCTTATTGTTTATCTTGTGAGAGCAGTTTCACTTATAGGCTTACTTTCATGTAGTGTCACATAGAAACCGGCATTTTAATCATGGATATATTCTTTTTCTGTCACAGCCTCCTGGCTGACACCTGCAGTCAACATTCCTTGTGGACGCACCTCGACACCATGGGCAAGGCACATGCTACATTAGAGCACAAGCCTACAAGGTATATATTCATACATGCATAACATGCCGCAGTTTACTCGCTCACTTTGTATACTGCTACAATATTTTGTCTTCATACCTTGTTTCTGAATGCATGATGATTTCATAACCTGCTCCTTTTTTCTTTTTTCAGAGCTGCCATGCAACATCAGGTTAACTGCCCTCGAAAACACAGCCTGCAAGCACAGTGGAACAACTAAACATCTACTACAGCAGGTCACCTCAAACTTCATCTTTGTGATGCTGTAGTTTGTACTTGGTAGGCATGCCATGGAAATATGTTACCAATAGTTGTTGTCCATAGGTGTTAGGTGTCCATTTTGTTATATAATCTACAGTACAATAATGATGAAATTTAACACAAGCTCTATACAATAGTTACATCATGTCAAACTTCTAAGTCTGACAATACGCATTTGATTCAAGGCCATGGTGGTCGCATTTCTATGGTGGCTAAATGCAACATCACCCATGTATACAGGTTTAAGTACGTCTCAACAGGCCCCAGATTGCACCATTAAGGATGATAGTTGGGCTAGTAGATACATACTGATTTGAGGCACAACAAATTAGCACAAAGAAACCACAGGCAACACAAGGGAATGCATGAGTGGTTTCTACGCTAATTCGTTGTGTCCCACGTTATCAACATCAATCCAAAAAGCTTGGGCACGTAAAATTCCAGGTATTATTAGTCATATTACAGCCAAACAAACATCAGGGCAGTGAACGGACATTGTTCCGGCATTTAGTCATACTTTATGAGATGGTTTACAAAGTTTGTCCGAAACCTTCTTTTTTCTTAATGCATTGAATTGTAACAGTCTACAAAAAACAAAGAATGCCGTAGCTTCGACAAGCTAGCCAGTTCAATTAGCCTTTGAATATATATACAACACATTTTATTAAGTTGTAAACAGCTAAAAAACAATAGGTATTAAGTTTTGCAAGCACTAGTTGCAGCATATGAGTGTAAAGGATATTTATGTTATAGGCCAAATTATGTTCAAGGGATTTGCTCATTTTCTTTTTATATAGCACAGAAATATCCATAATTTGTGGCTGAGCATGCCTACTTCAGGTGGCTGTGACGCCCATTAACATGCCACCCCTTTTCTTTTTTTCTTTTTGGTGTGCTTTGCACTGTCATACTGCACTGCCTATGAATAGACTTCACAATGTTGCCGCAAACAAAGCCTAGGAAATCGAAGATATTAAAGGGGCCACAATCAACAGAAAAACTTTGCTGGATGCAAAAGTCTCAAAAGTGCATTATGGCTTAGCCTCATAACACAGCCTCTAATTTGTTTGTCTGTACATTGCAACAACCTCTACCCATTGAAACATTTAATTCGAGGCTATGATCAGAGGCTAAGCGGTAATATAGGCGTTTACGAAGTTTTTTATCCCGCAAACTTTTGCTGTTGACTGTGCATACGACACATGTGCAGCTACACTGCAACATTGTCGATACTTTGATGTTGAGGTTCTACAATTAGCAAGAATACGGTTTATTTTCAAAGAACATGTTTCAAAAGCGAATAATACAACAACAACAAGCACATATACAATAAGTATGACCTTTATTTTTTCCGGCACTGTCACACATTCACATAATGTTCCTCCACTTCAATTTGTGTGCGTGTGTGTGTTTGTACGAGAGGTGCATAATTTCTGTTGATATGTCCATGCATCACAGACATTGCGCTCATGGCTGAGCGATTCTTTGCCGCATACATCAACCTAGATGTGTAATGTATTCCTGAAGCTAATCTGCCCATAATTGTGCCTCTATAATCAGCCTGCATTATCCTAGCATCTCTGTCTTTCTATAGTATTCATATTTTGTTCATGCATTGTAGAATATCTGCTGTCGATTATACTGCCTTCAGAGCACACTTGAGCTTATTGGTGCGGTCATTGGTGCCATAGCATTCTCGCTCTACACGAACTGCATAACTGAACCGTAATAACCCATTTAGCGACAGCATACACAATTGTGCACTTGTTTTCGGCAACTTGTTCTTTGGCAGTTCAATCGACAAGCGGCTAAGAAAGTGCAAGAAAGACAGCTTTGGACGAATTGATGTATTCAGTGTGTCATCAGTTTGCCACAGTGTGCTGTGTACTCGTGCAGGCAATTTTGTGAAGGCATTACCATATTTTAAGAGTGGTTTGACGTGGGATGTTCAGGGAGCGACATCAAAAATGTGATTTTCATTGGCTCATAATGAACTTAGCCAATAACAAACTGCACTCGCGTTTCAAGTCTGCTTCTGATTAATTTTATGACAAAGATAAAAGCTGACTGGCCTTAGAAGAAACTTACATTGAATTATGCTCTAATTACATTTATTTACTGGGTAACAAACAGTTCAACACATAACCGAGGTTTCTTTCTTGCTATTGAATGTGAAGTGCTGCGAAAATTGTGTGTGTTAAGATTTGGTGCATTCATAGACGCTTTATCGCAGTTAGCGCTTGAAACAAAAGTGAATGTTTTTTTCGCCCATTACCTACGCACCTACGGTATGGGTTCACAGCTGATAGTTGAATTCGTGCATATCCTATTGGGGCACAGCGCGACGCTTCTTGTTTGTAACTCATTCACTTATCTTTATACAGAGACGGTGCATCCGCGATCGTTTAGGTAACGTTAACTAAGCGAAGCTAAATCGGTGTTACTGTGACATCTGCCAACGTTGCGTACGTTTCGGATTCTGCAACGTGGATTTACCCGCGCTCGCTGTCTGAAAATCAACGCTAACAGAATGGGACGGCGCAATGCAATGAGAGAGCAACATTCGTTCGATCGTATCCCGTCTATCCATGCATATTTTGTCAGCGTTTAGCATGGTTATGCACAAGTTGGAGCGCACTCAGTATGTATGTGTTTTGTTTAGACGCGACTGCTAAGTGTTGGCCCATGTGTGCACTGTACTGTACGTTGTTTGTACCAGCTGTGGTGCCGCAATAAACGATGCAAACCTTACTTGATTGACGTTGTTTTTGCCAGTCGAGGCCTGTTTGGTCACCTGGCGATAAGCTACAGTACCTGTGTACGAAAAGTACACACGCGAGACGCGGTTTAGCGAGAGGAATAAGCAAAATATTACAGCGGGGCTAAATATGGGAGGGAGGGAAGGGAAGGGTACAGCAGGGCGCGAACCAGCAAAAACGCGGCTTTCCCCGATGATGATGATAGTACTTGCAGCGCCATCTTCGTTCGCCCTAATGCACTTCACTACGCCGCCGCTACTCTTATTTGTGTTCTACAGTGGAAGGTACAGTTTCCGTTCTCTAAAACGGGTATATAGGTGTTCTCTGGAGCGGTGCGCCCGCGCAAACCGCGGTGAGGAGGCGGAGCGCGCGCAGTCACGTGGGGTGTGACGTCGCTGCGCCGTTGCTACAGACGCTCCTCTCCGCTCCTCGCGCCGTTGCTATGGGACGGCGGATTCAGGGTCGCTTATAAAGTGCATTCGCACTTAAAAGAAAAGAGAAAGAAAAATTGGGCTTTGTGTCTCTGACTGTGATTTGCCTTGGTGGGCAGTTGTGTGGGGACGTGCTGTGGTCCAGAAACGCGAAGACGGCCGCTGACAAGCAAATGATGCGACTTTCGCTACAGCGGGCGTGTGTTCACAAAGCGATCCGCTGACAACCCGTTCGGTTCCGCTTGCAATGTTTCACCGTTTGTGGACGCTCCTGGTTCATGACAGGTATGCACAGGGCTCTGGCGAGTGCAATATGCACTGTATCCGTAGAAATGTGAGTCGTTCGAGAACTTTCGCTTGTGTACAGCTGGCTAGGATCCCTGTTCAGTGAAGAGGTGCCACTGATGTCATATGCTACGTGTTCACGTGTCCACAGTACCCAACCCATCTCCCGCCCCGTCATTCGCCAGATTGCGGTTTATGGATTCCACAGCTTCGCGAGGACGGGATTTTTTCTTGTCTTCCTCGATCGGACGGCACATTCGTGCCGCATAATTTAATGACGTGTGTTTCACCTGCTGCGGCTGCGAAAAGGCCAACAGGATGGTCGACGGGCAACTTGCAAGCTGCTCATCGAGGAAGCAAGGGCGACAGGTACCTGCCAGCTACCTGCGTAGCTCCTCGTAACATCGGCACAGAGTGATGATTTCTAACACTGTTCAGAAATTTTGGTCAAGCGCCATGTTAAAGGCATCATGCTAGATGCCTTTCATTTACTTTCTTTAAATTTTAGCCGATTTTGACATAGCCATGTCAACTCCTCTACAGAGGTCTAGGGTACCTTCGATATAGCTATTCAATAAGTCGCCTGGCTTCTGTGCCCGTTCTCCGCATTCGCGATTCGGCCGCTGCTTCCGCTGAGCAAGATGACCAAGTAGAATGGCTAAGGAAGTAGGAAAGTCTGTGTCATGCGTGCTCTTTCAGAGGGCGATCACTCCCAGGAGGTAGATGACGTTGCTTAGTTTGGCGGGATCGTTTCATTTGTTGTGCTCGTTTACTTTTTCATGTGTCCAAAACCAGGCCCCCTGACGGTGTAGCAGGGCTCCTGCGGAGAGGTACACCGGAGCGCACGGCCTATGGAGCTGGGGCTGTTTGCTGGGATGGAAGAGGAGGCTGTTTGAGATGAGTTTTCGGGCATGGTGAAGCGTAAGGGGTAGGACGAAGGTTCCACGGTGAATGGTTTAGGGCGTGGCACGCTCCTTCATTTGCAGGGTCGCTTATTAACCAACGACGCTAGGGACAATCATCCAAGCACGAGCGGCGCTTGCAAAAAGCCCCACTAGCGTTCTTGTTTGTATTAATATTATAATTATCTAACTCATAACAAACACAACATTAGTTTGAATGTTTCCGGAATCATCAACTCACCCATTGCTAGGAGGGACTTAGCAGCTGCCCCTAGAGATGCATGCTATTGAAATAAGACCACGAGATTATCAGTTGCAGTTGCAGTCGTAGACCAAATAGCACCGCGCACACCCACTCCGGGGGATGGGCCAATAGCCAGTTGGTTAGAAAAAAATACCAATAGACCATACAATCCGTCCATAATGTAGAGAAAGTTAAAACACATAGAGGAATTATGAATATATTACGATGAAAAATAACAAGCGATATTCGAATCCAGTTTGTGCATAGTCTGCAACAATACTGGATTACATATCCCCCAGAGAGTATATTCGGTAGACCGACATAGAACACGACAGATGGCCGTTTCAAACAAGTGTTCCAATTCCCGTCTACATGCAGCACCACATGGCTTTAATAATGGGCATATATTTATGTGCCTAAAATATTTTCTGTGATCCTTCTGCAACATCTTGCAGGCTTGAATATTCGTAGACGTTTCCCGTCCTGTCGTTAATCTCTAAATATTTTCGTATTTTTTTGCAGGTAGATGTATGGAATTTCCCAGAAGAACCTAGACCTGTGTGCTATGTCGGGAAGTGCTCGCATGATGGGCATTGCGTAAATGTTTCCGCGAAGCCCGAGACGTGCCGCATTTGGTTCGCAGGAGGTCATAATGTTCGCACGAGGTCATAAAGGCAGCCATCAGGACAGCTTGTACCATTTATTATTGGCGACCCATAAAGCGTAACGAAAGGCTGCTGAAATAAATGTACAATAAAGAAATTTTGCCTATGAATATCAATTACTCTTAGAAGCACATATTCGTGGTGCCACGGAATGTCGCAACGCCTTTCTCATAAAGGTATCTTCTTAAAGGGATGATATAAAATCGGCGAAGTGAACGTGGGAAACACAATGCATGGTTCCATCGCTGGTGCGAACTTTAGGTTACTTGATTTCGAGATAGCTCAGCTCTATTTTTTTTATTTTTATCATCGACAACATGTAGCATGTTTTCTGAAAGCCCACAATAACTGGATTACTGAAATTGTTCATGTCCGCTAGTCGCATAAATAACCCCCGAGTAATAGAAACATAGCCGAACTATTTGCAGGAGTAATAACAAGAGGCACAGGTTTCATTGGCGGTTATCAAACATTTTCTGTGCTGATAATACTGTCACAAATTGTGTTTTGTAGGACAAATATCGGGGAGGCAATCCACGTTCACAAAGTAGGCAGCAGTGATTGGCATGCACAACAAACGTACCTCTTGATCCTGATTAGAAAAAATTCACACACATGGATGTACGTATAAATACTCAAACGCTCTTAAAAAGGCAACTACTAATAGTAAAAGTCTCATTTGCAAAAAAATTGGCAGATCCCACGTGCAGTGGGAATCAAGGAAATGCGTAGCACGCATCAGGAACGTAAAATGGATTTGCATTGTTGTCTCGTTATACCGAGTTTAGTACATATCAAGTTAAAGAAACGATTGCAAGCGTCCCCTGACTGTGACATGTAAACCATGCCGCTCATACACGCATGTCATGATTCTAACGTTATGACCTGTCATTTGCGTTCGTCATGCAGTCGTGTCGTGCCATAGCAATTTTGGTATACATCCCATTAACGAAATGAGTGGCATGTCGATCATGCCGCTCATAACATGCATGTCACGATTCTCATGTTATGACCTGTCATATATGATCGTCATGCAGTCATGTTGTGCCAAACCAATTTTCGTATACATCCCATTACCAAAACGGCAGTATAGCGCCAGGACCATGACATGCAAATCATGCCGATCATGACATATGACATGAAAATCATGACATGCATGTCATGATTTTCATGTTAATACCTGTCATTTATGATAGTCATGCAGTCGTGTTGTGCCATAGCAATTTTTATATATTCCGTTAACGAAACGGCCGCAAGAGCACCAAGACCGTGGCATGTAAATCATGTCGCTCATGACATGCATGTCATGATTTTCATGTTATGACCTGTCATTTACGTTCGCGATGCAGTCATGTTGTGGCATGCCAATTTTCGTACACATCCCGTTAAAGACACGCGCGGCATGTAAATCATGTCGCTCATGACAAGCATATCATGATTTTCATGTTGTGACCTGTCAGTCATGTTCATCATGCAGTCATGTTGTGGCATACCAATTTTCGTATACATCCCACTAACGAAACGGCCAGGAGAGCACCAAGGCCGTCGCATGTAAATCATGTCACTCATGACATGCATGTAATGATTTTCGTGTTACGACCTGTCATTTATGATTGTCATGCAGTCATGTGGTGGCATGCCGATTTCCGTATACGTCCCATTAACGAAACGCGTGGCATGTAAATCATGTCGCTCATGACATGCATGTCATGATTCTCATGTTATGACCTGTCATTTATGTTCGCCATGCAGTCATATTGTGGCATACCAATTTTTGTATACATCTCCTTAACGAAACGACCAGGAGAGCACCAAGACCGTGACATGTAAATCATGCCGCTCATGACATGCATATCTCGCTTTTCATGTTATCACCTTCCATTTATGTTCGTCAGGCAGTCATGTTGTGCCATACCAATTTTCGCATATATCCCTTTAGCGAAACGGCCAGGAGAGCACTAAGACCGTGGCATGTAAATCATGCCACTAATGACATGCATATCATGATTTTCATGTTATGAGCTACCAGTTATGTTCGTCAGGCAGGCATGTTGTGCCATACTAACTTTCGCATACATCCCATTAGCGAAGCGGCGAGGAGAGCACTAAAACCGTGGCATGTAAATCATGCCGCTCATGACATGCCTGTCATGATTTTCATGTTATGACCTGTCATGTATGTTCGTCAGGCAGTCATGTTGTGGCATACCAATTTTCGTAAACATCCCATGAGCGAAACGGCCAGGAGAGCACAAAATCGTAGACGGATAGATAGATAGATAGATAGATAGATAGATAGATAGATAGATAGATAGATAGATAGATAGATAGATAGATAGATAGATAGATAGATAGATACGCTCAAACTCGCCGAAGTTCGCTAAGAAATGCTTCGCATTTAAAACTCTCTCGTCGTTGCCTACTTGCTACTTTCATTAGTCTGGCAGCGCTGTCACTAGACCACCGGCGACGGCGTCGGTCTTACTTGGCAGCAGACACGTCGCTGTCAAATCGCCGTTGCCTTTGTCGTAGCAGAACGCAGAAGAATGAATCTCGGACGTCCGCGTCCTCCTTCACCTGTGCTGCAGAATTGGCAATAGTCTAGCAATAAAGACCACTGGTGGCGGAAAGCGGAGGACATGTGGGAGAATCTATGCATATGATACTTCCACCGGACTACTGCTGTGCAATCTATAATCGTAGTATTCACCTTATTTTGGGCACTTCTTTTTTTTTTTTTGGGGGGGGGGGGGGGAGGTTCCAAAGAATTCTGTGATCAGTGAACGACTGCCAGCATGTGAGAAATTAATAAATCTCACGAAGAGAGAAAAAAAAATAAAAATATCTCAGTAACCTCCCACAGCCTCCGTCCGGGACATCCCAAAAACATCTCTTTTTGTATCACTTGGGATCTTTTTCTGCGGTATATGGGATATCCGTACCTCCCAAGTTGGACGTCTTTTCGTAGTCCTTAGAACGTCCATGTGTTGTCTGGACAGCCGTGTTGCCGCCACTCGATGTCTCTGCTTCTTCACCAGTGTGGTAGCTTCATCGCCGACTGCGTGGAATACATGCCCATGTCTCAAAACTCGTCGCCGTCGCTTTGGATCTGCTGCAGGCATTGTCGCTTGGAAGTCTTGATCAAAACTTTGACCGCTGTCCTGAAACTTGCTCGGCAGGGACACGTCGCCGCGCTTCACTGCAGGCGCGTCGTTCCGAGTACTGTCTCTTAACAAGCAGCAATCCTCGGAAGAAGGATCGTGGCCAGCTCGTCTGAACCTAAGTTTAGCTACAGTGCTGATGTGCTTCTACCGAACTGGGTCGGCATCGAGGGTGCATCTTCGAGCCAGCCGCATGTTCCCGCCGTGAGTGCGTCGCTCGCGGACCAACCTTCCTCGCCGGTGTCACGTGGAATAATCACAGCTCAACCGTCCTTCCTCTTCTTTCACACCTCTGTCGCATGTTCCGAGCTCTCCTTCCACGAATGATGGGGTTGGACGTGGCACGTACCAGCCGTCCCACGCACTCCATCTCTTTTCCACCTCCGGCACTTGCCTCGTTCCCTTGGTTGGTTGGTTGGTTGGTTGGTCCTTGGACACATTGGCGCAACCCACCCTGGGGGATCAGCTATGAACCGAAAAAGAGATTTCGGTGGAATGGGGCACAAATTCTAATACAAATTTAGTAATCGCACTCATGTTAAAATAATGGTTTCCTGCGAAGGCTGAAGGTGTATGTATGTATGTCTGGCTGTATGTATGTATGTATGTATGTATGTATGTATGTATGTATGTATGTATGTATGTATGTATGTATGTATGTATGTATGTATGTATGTATGTATGTAAAGAGAAGCGAACGATGTGGAAATTGGTTCCCACGCACTGCGATCAAGATTAAAAAGATATAATACAAAAAGCCGAGTTAATCAACATTGAATTCTTTTCGTCTCACGAAGAAAATCGCATACGGCCTTGCAAACGTTCCTGTGGCTAAACCCCTGAACTGTCCCGCCAAGAGAGCGCACTACCGGAAGAGACAAATTTAAAGCCATATTTTGCAAGGGTACTTCCAGAAACCTTTTACATTGAATATTGTATCGTCGACATGATATGAAGGAGTGCTCCAGAGACTCATCCTCATCGCAATGCAGACACAACGGTGACTCAGCCAGACAAGACCTGCACAGGTAAATGTTCATTGGGGGGACTCAGCGTAGTAATTTAGTGATCTAGGCGTACACCGTCGATTTTTTCACGGATAAACCAAGTGCGGGAAGTGAGATGTGGCTAGTGCAAATCTGCTAAATTTGTTAGATATTGCACATTTGCTGAAGCGCGCTGCTGTAATAAACGCCGACGTCGGCAATACAGAAATTATTGGACCATTTAGACCTGACAATGCGAACGCGTTTGCATATTCATTAAGTGTTAAACCTTTGTACCCTGGCGCCCATATCAAACGAATGAGGCGTAAATATGACTTAAGAGGCCGTGTTTTTGGGCTAGTTGGTCCATACCTGGGGGTTCATACTTGGTGGCCTAACTTCCTTATGTAAGGGCGCCCTCGTCGGGGCCAAATTTCAGGGCAAAATATTAATGCAAGCGAAGACTGAGTTTTTGCATAGTCCTACATATAATAACACTGCTCGGTGCACACATTGGGTGGATACGAACGAGTCCTTCCAACATTTTTTAATGCCTTGTGAGACAGTCTGCGAAGTGTGATTTCTTCTTGTCATAATTAGCTACATTCAAATCATAGAAACTCAGAAACAAAATAGGCCTAAGCCTTAGAAGGTGGCACTCGCCTTTGCATATATGTTCAGCAGGATCTTGTAAAATTATTTACAGCAACCACTGAGTCGAGCACAGGAGCACACAACCACCAGCTTGAAAATTCTTGTCAAAAATCTTATAAACGGCCGGAAAGTCTGAGGGGGCCCTGCCCCCTCTGAAAAAATGTTACGGGGACGACTGCCCCCCCCCCCCCCCACTCCGGTTCGGGAATCCCTGGAAACCTAACTTGACTGACGCTGTTTTTGCCAGTCGAGGCCTGTTCAGGCACCTGGCGATAAACGTAAAGGTGCTACTAACTCCCCGTGTTTTGTTTTTTCTCTTTGCTTGATCCGCGGCTCCCATGCGCTTTCGAAACGCGAAGCACGAAAAGTCGCTCCGCGGTTCGAAAGCGCATGGGAGCCGAGCCGTCGATCGAGCAAAGAGAAAAAACAGCACACGGAGAGCTAGTGGCGCGACCCACGCAAAACAAACAAAAACGCAAATTTTATAATAATGATGATGATAGTACATACCGCGCCATCTGCGCTCGCGCTATTGCAGTTTACTAGGCTGCCGCTACTATTATTTTCGTTCCACAGCCAAAGGTACACTTTCCGTTCTCTAATGTTCGTATCAGTGTTCTGTGCCGTAGCTCATGCCGTAGCTTCTTTTCTCGTGCTGCTTTTCTCTATGAGCTCGCTAGCTTTGACAGCCGCTGCCCCTAACGGTACCGACCAGATGTGAATGGTCTCGTCTGTCCCTAGGTTTAATATCACGTCGCCTGGTGACGTCACGGATTGCATTTATATGTCTTGTTTGGCGCGTATTGTGGTTCGTGGATTATGAATTCAACCTGTGGCCAACGCGTTGTTGTGGTGTCGCTCACACGTGCAATATTGCTCCATCGCCGTCGCTCATAGGTGAGATACCATGTCTTTGACAACGCTCAGTGGTTCAGTATTTGCTAAAAAGAAAGATGATTATTTTCTCGCGCCTCCGTGCGCATGTGGTTTATTTCATACGCTCGATGGGCCTTATCTTTGTTCAGAGATCTAAGTCGCAGCCATGCACAAGTGTTGTGCTCATGCTGCAAGGCTGGGATATCTCTACATATCTAGAAAGTAACTGGCGAAGTGTCCCCACTGGCGGACGCCCAGCTGCATATCGGGACTTATTTTGTCTTTGTTTGTCTTCTCTAATCGGGGCGCATACGTTTTATTTCCCGCATTGGACGTGCCGTCGCTTTGTTTACGATCCTGCTCACTGCGGTCGTATTTTCGACAGAGGTGAAAATTCTAGTGTGTCGTGTACTGAGCGTTATCAGTGTGCGCGATGATGCCATGGGCACTACGGAGTGCGCCGCTACCGGAAATGGCTGGGTGCACGTCGATGTTCCCTATGTTTATACTCTAGGGAATTGCTAGTTGCATGACGTTCTTTATGGGGGAATTGCTGGGTGCACGACGACGTTCTTTTGATTACCCGCTCTCCAGATCTAGGGAACGATGCTGTCTTGGCTGTTATGTTTGCCTAGCCGCGTGGTAAAAGTTGGTAAAAGTTGCTGTCAACACCATCTGAGGCCCATCGTCTCGAGTTGTAGTGAGGTTCTGCAACTGGACCGCGTCAGAGCATGGTCTTGGGCAACGCTACATTCCACAGGTGCCTAAGCGCCAAAACATTGTGCTCCCTCAGCTCGCGGGCCGCACTCGCGAAATTTAGACCCACAAGGCCGGAAAGTAGCGAACGCTTACGAAGGGGTTCTAAGTGATAGCCAACACTGCTGTTTGGCAAAAGGCCTTTACTATACCGCACATATGCGATATTTCTGTTCGGCGACAGGTTTCGAGAAACCGGCTGTTCATAACATTGAGTCTTTGATCCGCAGTTATGCTTCAGCGTATGGTGATCACACGGGGCGGGCCGCTAATGAAAGCTGCGCAGTCTGCGTGTTTGAGACCCCAGCTCTGACACATTGTAAGGGCCGATATTCAAAAGCTGACATAGATGCCGCGTCCAAAGTTCACTTTTGAATTCGCGTTCGTACGTTCAAACTGAACGCCAACTTGTCTTTAGCGTAGCCCTGTTAGAAGTCGTCGTACGACACAAACCTAGCACCAGCTTTGGTATGTGCCGCTGGTGTAGGTTCTCTTTCAATTAAATGTGGAGGTCGCTGCTTATTGCTTGATAATGAATGAACTGCTTAGTTGAAAGCTAAAAAACTAAACCCTATTGAGTACAACCACATAAATCTCTGTAGTTTGTTGCTTTCGATGGAAGCTTGAAATCAAACACCATTGAGGACCATCTCCTGGTGCTGCGGGTGTTATGGCTTCAGGCACATTGAGATGAGTTCCGATGATTTGCAGTTAAGGTACATTTCGAAGGTGTGTAGAAATGTACGGTAATCAAGAATTGATATACGACTGTGAGAGCAAATGGCCACTGCAGAGTTATAGGCTCCCTTAGGGAGCCAGAGTTTAGAATCTCTTTTCAATTCATTGCTAGCGCTGGCAGATGGACAAGCAACTGTGCAGTGCAGAGGACCGGCTGCTAAGGCACAAGTAAAAACAGGTAGCGACGGCAGCGCCAGCGCGTTACCGCTCTTTGGTGCTTTATTCGATAATAACCGACATCCAGGCCACTGTTCGCAAAATTTGTGTGGCTTGTCATTCTTCTGTTTCAGCAAAGGTCTTGTCACAAACACCCTTTCTTTCTTTGAATTCATTTATGGGTGCCTGTTATGACATTCCTTTAAGATAGCCCCACCAAGCCGTGTGCAACAAAAGAGCCTTTGGTAGACAATGTGTTGGTGCACACAACAGGGCATTTCTCGTTAAAAAGGAAATAGAACAGCTATTTTGCTTATGTGTACGTATATATTTAACCAAGTAGCTTTTTGATTCTCCCTGATATAGTGGGTTGTGGTAGCAAAGTTTGACCATGATCAAGCATGCTGTGACGAGCTCGTCTGCTGCAAAGGTGACGTTCGGCTTTCCCTTAAAACCTTGGTTGTTAATGTTTCACACACAAGATGGCGAACCTTCATGCAACTCTAGCTCCTAATGGAGTCTACGGTGCTGGTACAACTAGTGCCTCCCATAGGAGCCGGTGGAAGCAATCAGTGGAATTTTGGTGCAGCGCAAAGGCAAGCGCATTCCTGAAGCATTATTACTGCTGCTGATCACTACTCAGCCATTCTGTGGTTGAACGTATTGCCAGCGGTGAAACGCAAACCTGCCGTGCTGCAACTGGCAGTGCACAAAGTGGAGCCATTTTGGTTGGCACGTTAATTGCGTTAGAATAGCAATCTGGTGAACCACAGAATGGCTGATTGGCAGTAGGAAGCAGTGATCAATGCTGTTGCACTTTTGCTGTACTGCAGTATAACAGCTTGCTTCCATTGGTTCTCGTAGGCAGCACTGCTTGTACAAATGGCCATTCACTCTCACTCCTGCATTTTAATTTGTATGTGCTGTGCAGTTTACATCTCATGGATGTCGCATAGTCCTGTTCAAGTGACACAGGCTTCATGGTGTGATGCGAAGTACTTTCTGTGCATTGAGCATGTAATAAGCCTGTATTGGCAGCATTTCTTGGCAAAGTCCCAACTTGTCCCCAGTAAATATAGACATGCTTCCATACCTTGTGATACTTTCAGGGCCAAGGAAACAAGAATTGAACTCTACACTGGCGTTTTCAGTGAGAAGGTCTAGTGTCAAACATGACATGTCAGCTCACGCACACGAAGCTCTCTTAAGTTGCAGTGCTGTTTCCTGAACTGTTTGCTTCAGAAGTGCTCATGCCTTTCCTCTCTTGTTTGCAAGACCATAACGTGTTGCTGTTGCTGTTCTTCGGCAGGCTATGTAATTAGTAGTGTACCTGTTCATGGTTCTGCTTTTGTTATGTGTTAGTGCTTGACACTTACTCTTAAAGTACTTTCTTTCACTATTTCTTTCCTACCTTCTTTGCTCCGATTTCTTGGTGTACGCATGGGCTCCACTGCTATGCAAAAAGAAGGCATGTACTTTACAAGTTAAATATCTTCTTCTACTTCTGTTCTTACACCATTTTTTGCAAAAGGGGCAGTTGTTTAAAACATGGCAAGCATTGGCCAGCAGCTTTGTCTAAATTTGTGCTTATAGGTGATACCCACTGCTTCAAAAAAACTTGGACTGTTGAAAAGGTGTTGCGATTTTTTTGCAAGCTTCAAACATTGCATTGAGATATGCTTGCTTATGGCTTGTTTTACGATCTATCACACCAGTGCAATTCGTTGACGATGCTATGGTGTTCAGACTCCACCAAAGTCAGATCTAGCCTGTCTCACTTTCACTGGAAATTCTCAGAATTTGAATGTTTCTAAACTTGTGCTTGAATTTAATGGACAGCAGCATTTGTTAAAGAGGTTGAGCTTGTTTACAAACTGGGTTTAGATTCCCCTGTTCAGATTTCCCTGTTCAGAACTGTGTTACAGGGAACTGTGTTCCCTGTAACTTCAGGAAGTTTAATGTCATTGGTGCCTATTGACATTTATATTTAGTGTGGTTAGTAGGCTGCGACACACCAACATCCGATATCATTAGATGGAAGCAACTTCTGCTATTTGCTGAAGCCATTTGAATGTGTTTGTGTCACGAATGGAAACTTTCATAGAAGAGGGGCCGTGAACAAATGGTATATTAAAAGATAGGCAATTCATTATGGCAAATATGTTTTCATTTTTAAGTCTATTCTTTTATTTTTTGCTAAACACTTCATCTTGTTTTCTAGTTGTTCTCAATAGCGTGATTATCCTCATCCCAGCAACACTGCCAGGAACATTGACTGCCATGTTTGCAACTGTTCTCACTTGTAGTGATTGATTGATTTCTGAGGTTTTACATCCCAAAACATCTATGGCTATGAGAGACACCATAGGGGAGAGCGTTGGAAAGTTTGACCACCTGGGGTTCTTTCACGTGCATTGACATCATACAGTACACGGGCTGCAACATTTCACCTATGTCAAAATGCAGCCGCCGCAGCCGGGATTTGACCCTGTGGCCCTCCGATCGGCCGCTGAGTACCATAGCCACTAGACCACCATTGCGGGGCTCACTTGTAGTGGTAGTACAACTACATAGTAGCAGTTGGTACGTATTGTAGGAGTCATAAATGCTGTTCTGCTAAAAATTTTTATGAAGACTTGATATATAATCACATTTTTTTTCGTCACATACTGCGACTTTTTTTGGTTCATTGTCGTCTTCGATGCATCGTGACTGATATAGTTTGCAAATGACATATCCTTGTACCATGTGGCGGCACACAGCACCTACTATCATTTGATGCATCAAATTCCATTGCATGCAAATGACAAACTTTTTGTATGACTGGTGCGAGACAGCACAAGTGTACAAAAGCTTGCAGTGACATCTTGTCACACTTTGTTCAAGTTCAGTGCATTAAAATGTTTTCTGCTTTCATCAAAGAAAATTGTCAAAAGGGCTTTATCGTGGTGATTATGTGAGCACCAGCGCCTGCACTAGAAGTTAAGTAGAATTTGGTATGTCGCTGCAGTGTTGACTTTATGCAGTCGCCGGTAAAACTCTGCAACTCGAGAGAGCACTAGCAGTGACCATCTATGCCTGACTATGGTGATCTAGCGTCTATGGCACTCGGCTGCTGATCTGAAGGTCGCAGGATTGAATCCCGGCCAAGGTGGCTGCACTTTGTTGGGGGTGAAATGTTTAGGACTATGTACTGTGCGATCTTAATGTATGTTAAAGAACCTCAGGTGGTCGAAATTTCCGGAGCCCTTCACTACGGCGTCTCTCATAATGACATTGTGGTTTTAGGTTGTAATACTCCAGAAATCAATCAATCAATCAAGTGACCAGCTATAGTGGCTTAGTGGCTGTTGTGTGACTGCTGAGCATGAAGGTACAGATTGAATTTTTGGTGACAGTGGTTGCGTTGCAGTTGGGGTGAAATGCAAAAACACCCACCTACAAACACCCATTTAGGTGCATATTAACACACCCCAGTCCATCAGAATTAATCTGGCGTCTCTAATTGTGATGTGCCTCACATAATTGTGACGTGCCTCACTAGTGGCAGACCATGACAAGTGTAATATCACCTTTTGTGTGACTTAACTTTCATACTAGGGTATGGGGACCTGCGAATACCTGTGAAACGCCCTTGGCAATCTCACAAGTCTTAGTACAACATTGGATACTCTTTCCTGTATCTGTATACTAATACCTTGTGTAGGTGTGGTATCAGTCTCTATTTCTGAAACATGCAGTGTATTTGTCTTTGAGATAGGATGCGCCTGTGGCCCCAAGTCACTGAGGCTAGCAGCTTATCGTGGTTCAAGCTTAATGCAGAAGGCGCCCTTAACTAATTTTTCTAATGGACACGAAAGCAGATCCTGTTCAACAATGGTAATGATTATTAAATTCTTAATTAGTAGGTAAAATATTAGGTGAAACGTTAAAACAGCAGAAAAATCAAACAAGCCAGTGCCATAGCTATTCTTTTATGTCGTTTTGTGTACGTTGAAAAAAATAACGAATAAGAGATTGGCTGAGGTTCAACTCTTCTAAACATAGTTATCATTGGTGAAAGACTTGCATGGCTTCTCCACAATGTGCTAAGCTGGTTTCCCATTGCTCTGGTATTTCAGTAGCCAGCTTTCAATTTGCTTGAGATTTCACAGCCGGACGTCTAGCTCTATCTGCTGGTAATTGCATAGAGCCTGTCATGTTGAAGCGCACACAAAGGCCTAGTCGGTGCGCCATCCATGGTGAGAGGAAGTGACCAGACACTGGTGAACTTTCACTTAGTTGCATAGTACCATAGAGGCGAGGGGCCGAGGTTCTGAGCAAGCGCAGCAGCGATGCTTCTCTGCAGCAGGTCCTGTGGTGTGACGTCACATGCTTTGGATCCACTCCTCTCATGGTTCAAGATCATTGTGGAGCCAGTGAACAACCTTGCGAGACTTGGAGTAGTGGATGCTAATGTCTTTTGACCAGTGTCCTTTACTGTATTGCTGTTCTACCTAATGGGCTGATATGATCTAGCAGAGCAATAAAATGGCAACTTCAAGTACTTGGCACTTTGTGAGAGGTCTCGTTACTGCTAAATGCCTGCTTTCATGCTCTGTAATACAACCTAGAAGACAAAAGTAGGCACTGTAGAAAGAAGCTGCGCTTGATTGAATTTGTTTGGTGGGAAGTGGCACCTTGGTTGCCACTGTCCCGCTTCTTTCTTTGCACCAGCTTGCCACTTCAAGCCTGGTGATAAAAAAAAAAAATTCACAGCATATCCACGGAGTGAATGATGATGAGTGGGCAAAGCTCCGGAGGTTCATCGTAGATCGTGCCGAGTTCCGGATTAATTTAGTTAACGTGCACGCTACAAATCCTTATGGTTCAACTATGCACAAGTGAAATCTCCCACCGGCACTTCATTGCAAGTCAAGATCCAGTGCCTATATATATGGGTCATTCCACGCCAACTGCCCCAGCTGTGGCGCTCGCCAAAAATGAACTTCCGAAAATTTCCAAAAAATTACAGGGAAGTGAGCCTTACTTCCACAGCACTTTCAGGAAATATTTTGAGCAGGAAAAATTTTTTAGGCTCGTGAGGGTCATTTGAATTTCACAAAACGGCGGAAAACAAGGCGCCAGAAAAAAAATTCCTGAAGATCAACCAATGGGCCAATTGCTTACAAATATGCATTTTTCCATTCTCATAGCATTTATCTTCACTTACAAAAATGTTTTACAAATTATATTCATGTTCCACACTGCTTAAGACCGAGGTGAAAATGGTAAAATTCCTGCGTTTTGGGGAATTTCTTCCTGAAAAACAATTTTGCAAGAAAACCAGAAAATATTTTGGTACAACTGCACATGACATATACAATAGCATAAAAATCATTTTTGCCTATGTGCTGTGCAGAGGCTCTGAAATAAATCTGTAAACTTGACAAAAACGCCATTATTCCCTATGTTTAGGCGTCAATAGCACCCTAAGGTGGTCCATGAAAAAATAATCAGAACAGGGCATGCAGTTGAGCAATGTAAGCGCTTTCGAAAGAGCAAGTTTCATCGAGGTAATTTTTGTCTTCGTCGAGAAAAAAATTTTTGAAGTTGAGTCCCATCACTGTCCTTCTATTGCTCCGTGATTCGCCTTCTCCTTATGGCTTGCTGGCGGGAAACACAAACGACCTTGCCTTGCCGCGTAAAATAAAAGGTAGCGCGTGAGCAGCTTGTGGTTTTTCTATCTTTTCGTTCCTACCTCAACTGCCGTTTCCTATATAAAAAGCGATAACAACACAGGGACACATTTAACTGTACGCTTGGCTTAGAAACCACCGTGTCTCCGTAACAAACAACGGCAGCTTTTGCGTGCTCCTCTGACTATGAGAAATAATGAGCAGTAAAGCGTATGTACTTGCGAAGCATAAGAACTTTAAAAGCAGCAACTTTTGTCAACGTAATTTGTGTTTTCATTAAGAAAAACATTTCCAAATTCTTCCTCTTTTTTTCGCTATGCAGTTTGATATCTCCTAACAATATGTTGTCGGGCAATACAAATCAATTTACCTTGCCGCGTAAAATAAGAGATGGCGTGTCCGCAGCTTATGGCTTTGGAATCTTTTCGTTCCTACGTCAACGTTCTATTTTTATGTAAAAGGCCAATATCAAATGAAGGCATTTAACCCCACGCTTGGCTTAAAAACCGCGATGCCCCCTTAATAACAGCGGTACATTTAGCGTGCTGCTTTGACAAGCAGTTCGCTGAACAGGAAACGAGGAAGCAAAATGGGGCCTCAGCGTAGCCTCTAATTGTGAATCCAAGCCACTAAAACACAGGTCCTTCCCTCCTTGCCTCGATGGACAGCGCAGCACGTGATGACACGCCGCGTATTCATGCTACCTGTACGTCGTCGGCGACCCTCACAAACAGAAACCACAAAGCTCTTCTTCGCATTATAATTTTTGCGGTTGCAAGCCGACTCATCTGCTCGAATAGAATATCTCAGTGTGCTAACATCCATTGTTTCTATATCGCGAGCATATTTCGCGTTCTCAATCATAGCACACCACTGATACCTGTATGGAACAAAAAAGAACAATTTGATTGCAGCCTGACCAGCGCCAACCGTCGTTTACTTCAGCCATCTTTCTTTTACCTTGGACGCCGGCTTTTCATCTTTTCTTGCTTGCTTGCATAACAGCTGACTGTGAGACCTTAAATTCGTTCTCCTAGTGGCGCACATGAAACGCTGAAATTGATTTGAGGCCCATTGTGAAATTACACACGTGGGAGGTTGCATATGAATATTTGCATTAGCACTTGAGGTGCTCACTGTCGGTTTAACTCAGTGTTTGTGAGGGTCGCGACGTACAGGCAGCGTTGTACACGTTCCTCCAAAACAGGAACGAAAACTCATTCCTTCTCAATTTTGTTTGTTGTTGTTTTGTGGGATTTTACGTCCCAAAAGCAGCTCTGATTATGGGAGACGCCGTAGTGGAGGGTTCCGGAAATTTCGACCACGTGGAGTTCTTTAACGTGCACTGACATCGCAGAGTACACGGTCCTCAACATTTCACCTCCATCGAAATGCAGCCGCCGCGGCCGGGATTCGATCCCGCGACCCTCGGATCAGCAGCCGAGTGCCGTAGCCACTAGACCACAGTGACCGGGCTTCTCAATTTCGTGACGAGTTCCCATTACAAGTTCGCTTAACAGAAAAGGAACGCGTCCAGTTACATTTCGAAAATTGGAACGTGTCGTTACATTAACGTGACATTTGATTTATAAAATTGAAGATCAATCCTGAGGCAAATTAAAGTGAACGTATGAAATCTCGCATCTGCCTATGTATAATTGAAGAATTTCAACGTCACTGGCGGCATGTTATCTGTAGTCAAAGAAACATCCAAAGAAACGCTCCGAGGTAAATATTTTCAAGGAGCATCGAACATACTACGGACAACTCCACTGCAACCTTGGCGCTAGTCTATTACAAGTGCAACACTTTCCACTTCAGTCTTCATATGCGTAGCGAGGATACTGCGCCTCCAATATGCAAATAGATATATAGTTACTCACATGCACCAGTGCATTAACAGCGGTGCATTTGACACTAAAAGCTAGTAATATACCTTTTGATTTAGGATAGCATATAAAGATTTGTGCCTGACCGATGCCACTGCGCGCAAATACTGGAACAAGACTCCCTAATGTCGTCAGCCATCCCGATCCTAAACGATTTTGCTCAAAATTGGTGGCCCTTGTAGCATTTTAATAAACTATTTGGCAATTCTGGATATATTGCTTTTACTTAGTTCTCCTCACTTTAAAGTACTTGTGATATCCTGAACTTTTTTTTGTTAATTATAGCGGCGTTGAGTGTATGCCGGCGTGAAGAATTTTAATAAAGCTAACTTGTGCGTTTACCGCCGAATTAAATAACACGGGACTGTTTTCTTCTTTTCTTTGTGGCATTACAAATAAGCATTATTTGATATAGAAACAATGGATGTTAACACACTGAGATATTCTATTCGAGCAGGTGAGTCGGCTTGCAACCGCAAAAATTATAATGCGAAGAAGAGCTTTGTGGTTTCTGTTTGTGAGGGTCGCCGACGACGTACAGGTAGCATGAATACGCGGCGTGTCGTCACGTGCTGCGCTGTCCATCGAGGCAAGGAGGGAAGGACCTGTGTTTTAGTGGCTTGGATTCACAATTAGAGGCTACGCTGAGGCCCCATTTTGCTTCCTCGTTTCCTGTTCAGCGAACTGCTTGTCAAAGCAGCACGCTAAATGTACCGCTGTTATTAAGGGGGCATCGCGGTTTTTAAGCCAAGCGTGGGGTTAAATGCCTTCATTTGATATTGGCCTTTTACATAAGAATAGAATGTTGACGTAGGAACGAAAAGATTCCAAAGCCATAAGCTGCGGACACGCCATCTCTTATTTTACGCGGCAAGGTAAATTGATTTGTATTGCCCGACAACATATTGTTAGGAGATATCAAACTGCATAGCGAAAAAAAGAGGAAGAATTTGGAAATGTTTTTCTTAATGAAAACACAAATTACATTGACAAAAGTTGCTGCTTTTAAAGTTCTTATGCTTCGCAAGCACATACGCTTTACTGCTCATTATTTCTCATAGTCAGAGGAGCACGCAAAAGCTGCCGTTGTTTGTTACGGAGACACGGTGGTTTCTAAGCCAAGCGTACAGTTAAATGTGTCCCTGTGTTGTTATCGCTTTTTATATAGGAAACGGCAGTTGAGGTAGGAACGAAAAGATAGAAAAACCACAAGCTGCTCACGCGCTACCTTTTATTTTACGCGGCAAGGCAAGGTCGTTTGTGTTTCCCGCCAGCAAGCCATAAGGAGAAGGCGAATCACGGAGCAATAGAAGGACAGTGATGGGACTCAACTTCAAAAATTTTTTTCTCGACGAAGACAAAAATTACCTCGATGAAACTTGCTCTTTCGAAAGCGCTTACATTGCTCAATTGCATGCCCTGTTCTGATTATTTTTTCATGGACCACCTTAGGGTGCTATTGACGCCTAAACATAGGGAAAAATGGCGTTTTTGTCAAGTTTACAGATTTATTTCAGAGCCTCTGCACAGCACATAGGCAAAAATGATTTTTTGTACTATTGTATATGTCATGTGCAGTTGTACCAAAATATTTTCTGGTTTTCTTGCAAAATTGTTTTTCAGGAAAAAATTCCCCAAAACGCAGCAATTTTACCATTTTCACCTCGGTCTTAAGCAGTGAGGAACATGAATATAATTTGTAAAACATTTTTGTAAGTGAAGATAAATGCTATGAGAATGGAAAAATGCATATTTGTAAGCGATTGGCCCATTGGTTGATCTTCAGGAATTTTTTTTCTGGCGCCTTGTTTTCCGCCGTTTTGCGAAATTCAAATGACCCTCACGAGCCTAAAAAATTTTTCCTGCTCAAAATATTTCCTGAAAGTGCTGTGGAAGTAAGGCTCACTTCCCTGTAATTTTTTGGAAATTTTCGGAAGAAGTTCATTTTTGTCGAGCGCCACAGCTGGGGCAGTTGGCGTGGAATGACCCATATATATATATATGGCCGGTGAACGGTTCTCCAGCGCGAGCAGTCGGTATTTTTCAATCAAGAAACTCGCTGGAAGACGCTGCCTGCGTCAAGCTTGTCTCTCGCGGGTGAGGGCGCGTTCTCCTTCTTTGCGAGCTGGTAGCGCGTGCATCGAAGTAGTAGCGTGTTCCTAGTATGGGGGGTAACGCGCTACAATGGACGGACAGACCCAAACCTTAAGGAGCTTCGCCCCTAAAAAATGCCAGGTTACTTGCGATGGCTGCACAAAATTCCAGTGGCAGTTCACCACTATAACAACATCCCATTAGCATAGCTTCAGTCGCTTTTCGTAAGCATTGATGGAATATTACCGAAAGCTGTCCTTGAAATCCGTTTATCGGTTTGTAGGCTATAGAGTGGAGCTGCACCAGATTAGAAGCTGCGTTTACTAGCGAACTGAAGTGCACGCAGCCTGAAGTGCAGTATTTGAGAGAGAGAAATGAACAACACCACACAAGGACAGAAAGTTGAGCGAGTTGGTAAGGGTACATAGTCAAAAGAAGAGGCGTGCAAGACACGGACACAAGGGGAGAAGTGAACAACACGAGCGCCGACTATCAACTGAGTTAATAGTCGGCGTTCATGTTGTTCACTTTTCCCCTTGTGTCCGTGTCTTGCACGCCTCTTATTTTGACTATGAACAACACCACATTTTGAACAATCGAGGAAGAAAAAAGAAATTAAAGCCAGTGCATGCCTGTCAAATTTGAGTAAAGAGCAGAGCCGGGAAACATCACTACCTGGTGAACGCAGATCAAGTTCTTCCTTCTTCCTCTTTGGCATATTTCTTTATCTCTTTCCATGTTGTGCTGTCTCCTCCTTTTCCTCCTCACGCTGCTCCTCTCCCTTGCTTCTCTTTCCAAACTTTGCTATGCTATACTGTGCATGCCTCTGCCATGGTTTACATACGGTTTACACTTTGTTCGTGTTCCTTGACTAGCGGTGCACACTGCATGGCAAATGCAGGGCACTGTAAGATTACGTGTTTGAGTGTTTCACGTGGGCTGTCCACGTGCCCTTGACGATATAACTGGAAAGGACAGGCCACCACACATGCACGCTTTCATTGGCACGGTCACGTGATTCGGTTGAACACCTGCTCAGCTTGGCCTGGGATGTGCCATGCTCGGGAGCTGTTTAGCATTGGAAGCCATAGTTTTTCAAAGCTTAAACAGCTTTGCTGTTAAAGAAACTAGGAGGTAGCATCACATGATCCCACTTGCCTTTGCAAGCCAACCTCCTCCGACACATTGTGCACACTCCCTCTTGGGTAAGATTAGGCCCGCCAGATTGCTCGAGATTGTTGGTTCTCATAGTTAGGCGTACAGTCGCTCGGTGGCTTGCTGAGCCTGTCAGCTCCACAAATGGCCACTTGTACACTTTCCAAGGCTCTTATCATCAGCACAACAAAATGTTTCCTTTAACACCACAATCAACCAACTCTTATCATAAACGGGAAAGTGCTGCCATCTATCGGCGCTTGTTTCGTCCGCACAGCCTGCGAGGCTAGTGCACTTCTACGCACCATTTCAGAGGCCACATATTTTGTTGCCAGATTAATACCGGTTACCATCGCCAAGGGTAGCCAGCGGCTCACTAGCTGGCAACATGAGCACTGCAAGATGGCGGCGATTACGGGACCCCCCCTCTTTCAGTGCATGGGCTCTTTGAGGAGCTTGTTCTTTAGAGTCACTGTATTAACTCACTGTATTAACTCTATTGGTTCAATATCATCACGTGGTGCTCTTTCCTAGCATTCTTCCCTCCTTCATGTTGTACACAAAAGGAATACAGAGAAACAAGGTCCAGTGTGGCACTGTTTCCTTTGGTGTCTGTCTTTCTCTCCTGCGATCGCTCGCTCGTCACGACGACGATGATGACCCACCCCCCATCTCCCTCGTCTGGGTTCCAGGGCACGCAGGAAACCCGGGGAATGAGGCCGCCCACCGGCAAGCTCGAGGATTCGTCAACCGAGCGGTGGGCAGTGCTTCAGACCCTGAGGAAAGCCCCAGTGAGCCTCTGACTTCCTATCACGACATCACCCAACATTATCGCCTCGCTCGCCAAACTAAATCTCTCCCGCATCCCAAGCTCACGAAATCCCAGGAAATCGTGTGGCGCCGCCTCCAGACGCATTCTTTTCCATGCCCACTATTATTCAGCCGTATCTACCCCGATTTATTCAGCCCGCACTGCTCACAGTGCGGGTCCGTTGCCACACTCGCGCACATACTCTGGGACTGCCGCGATGACCCACCCCCGCCCGATCTCCTGACCACTCCCTCGCCTGGAGCGTGGGATGCCGTACTCCGCGACTCAAGCCTGGCGAAACAACTACAGGCCATCAGACGCGCAGAGGAGGTGGCGGCGAGGCACCGCCTGACCGCTATACCTCCGTGATTTTTTTTTTATTTAATAAAGTTGTTCTCTCTCTAACAGCAAAGCTGTTCAGGCTTGCAGAATGCGCTTGATAGTTCGCAAGAAATGATCATCATCATGAAGCGTGCATTTATATGAAATGCCCAATGCACGGAATTTGTGCGCGCACTTCTTTCTTCTCTTGTGCTCATGCCCTCGGCTGACTACAACATACAGGAGGATGCATTTCATCAGGCGCTATAGCGAAATAGCAGTACCACAGCTCTGCCTAGCTTCTCTTAGCTGTGGTGCCAATGCTTGCTGCAGGTCTTGCCATGGCTGTGGTTGCGGAAGTGGTGTCACTGCGCTGATTCTTGGAGTAAGAGCCCTGTGTCACTGGTGCGGCGATAGGATGTCCTGCTTCCCTCCCCAAGCACCTTTTCGTCAAGATGGGGTGACAGAAGTGTCTCACTCCCAAAGAAGGATCACTTCGGTAAAGCCACTGCACCACTAGTTGAGAGTGTGTAAGGTGACTACAAAAGGGAATGATCGGCAGTGAAAAAAAATATACAACACTGTACATGTTTAAGTGTTCTTTGCAGTTGCTTGTGATGCTGCTCAAAAGCCTCGCGAAAACTTGTCCTAACCAAGGATTAAGCCAGGTGGGACGGTCAGTGTTGCTGTTTGCACAGTCTTAACACCTTGGAATGAAGCTACATCACTTTTTTCTTTTGATCAGCAAAGTAGGTGATCAAGACTGGTGATTATGTATTTTCATCTACTGATACCAAATATTAATCCAGTTATGTAAACTATGTCATTAACTTTATAATTATTCATTGATTCCATTGATTAGAATATCACTCACATTTTTCTCCAATTGGCTATGTGCATCTTGCTGAATTAAATGTTGTTAGACTATACAGATTCCAATGAGTGCAAGAAAGTTTATTTTATTGTTCAAGCTTTCTGAGAACAAAAGATACAATGCTTTAGAGTTCACATTTGAATGGCTGAGAAATGTTTTTATTATTTTGCCATTTACGAACATTTATAGCTCCTGGAAGTAACATTTGACACTTCATTGCACTCTCTAAACATTCAGCTTTTCAGCACAAGAAAAATAATCAAAATTGATTGTGCCTAAACCTGAAGAAAGCCTGTTTGGAAGATTATAAAGTTAAAAAAAAAAAGGAATACTGATACAGTAGCAAAGAACAGAAATCCATCCATTGCTGGTGGGATGTAAAACACTGTTACAGCTAAAATAATTATCTAGGATGCCAGAAAATCGCTTAGGGTACCTCACTAGTGGCAGATCATGGCAACTGTAGTATCCCCTTTTGTATGACTTAAGTTGTGTGCTCAGGTTTGGGGACCTGTGAATATGTGTGTTAACATTTTCATTCGTTTGCATACTTGCCTGTGCTAGCGGAATTTAATTGCAGTTTTCTACAAAGTGCAAGATTCTTCATTGTGTTTTCCTTCCACAACATAGCAATAAAAGAAAAAGAAAATTCCCTGCTGTTAGATAGAGTGGATATTGATGCTGTGGTCTCTTGAGTGGTTTTTGTTTTTTGAGCGAGGGGGGCAATAGGAAGTGGGGTAATGGAAATTAGTCTTCAAGTTGGGCTAGCATGGTATTTATAATAAGTTCTTCAAAAGTGCTTTTTTTTTTTTTTTGCTCGAAACACAAAATGTTAGTGGTTTAGTACAGCAGGTAATGTGACGCTTATTATTACAGAAAAATTTATCTGTTGCCTGATAAAAAGCAATTAGAGGATCATTTTCGCTCATTTTAAACAGAATATACAAAGAAGCATCGACGTGATAGTGTTGGCCTGTCATTATTGTGTAGGATAACAGTTGAACCATAATAAACGCTGAAAATAATCAAGGGCCAAAGTGCCCTAAAAGTTGTACATGTTTTAGATTTGGTACTTATGACCTCGTGACACACTCGCTTAGAAGTATGCAGAGTAGTCTTGTGAAAAGGCACCTAATTAGTAAGCCATTATGAGGTCAAAATTGAGTTGTGTGATACCAACGGCTTTTCGCCGGAGGTAGCCCCAAGAACCCTCGTATTTTTGGAAATAAATATGTATTGTATTGTTGAGCACGGGGCTTGCAAAATACACCTAGCCGTGAGAATGTTTTCAAATCGTACAGTAATAGCTGAGTCAGATACGTTTGATGATATAGGAACGTGGTCTCTGCTCATTTCGCTCTTTGCTTTGCCACATGCTGTCCAGCTGATCTTGTCTTCTTGCTGCTGCTGATAATGATGAAAACATTGTTAATTGAAGAAAAGATTATAAAATGGTGAGTTCTCATCTCAATGTCACATGATTCAGAAGACTGTCAGAAGACTGTCCACTTTCTGTGACTCTTCAGAAGACTGTCCATTTTCTGGTTACGTTGACATGCCCTGCTGGAGAATACAGTTGGTGTTTCTGCTCATTATGTCCACTGGCTGTGCACAAGCGAGCATCATGGCAAGGAAGAGCTGGGAGGGTGAATAATTGCTTGCACACCTTACTGTAAGTCACAGGGTCTTGTTCAACCAATCACCAGTGTTCTCCCTGACGACATCACCAGATGCACCCTGATGATGTCACGATGAGCTCTGGGCGCTCCGGAAAAGTGTGGAGAGATGTGCTAAATTGTTTTTTTTTCTTTAGTTTGTTTTCTTTCTTTTCTTTTTTCTTTTTTTGCTGGACCATGTTGCATAGTGTGCTAGTGTGCCCATTTCGACGGTAGTGTCTAATGGAAATGTTAAAAAATATCAGGGGGTAGTTTAGGCGCCCTTTAATATTATTTTGATGGAGGCTATTATACCTAGCCTTAATGTTGCAATCCATTGTCAGTTTTGTTTAGTGTCATGACATCACAGTAATGTTGGCGATGTTAGGTCTGTCACTTTGATAAAGCTGCAGTATCAAGTCAAATTGTAAATGCTTTTCCATTTTTGAAAGATGTACGGATTTATACAACATTGAGTGTGCATGTCACTACTTTATAAATAAACGAATGTGGGGTTTCACATCCAAAATTGCGATCGGAATATAAGGCATGCCACTTTGTGGGTCTTTGTATTAATTTTGTTTATCAGGTGCTCTTGTAGTGAAACTTAGCCGCATAAGCATTTTTACATTTCACACCATCTAAATGTAGCAGGTCAAAACATCAAGCTTGAGCTTATGAGTGCAGTGTAATCCTTAGGTACTGTAGTAGCCTCACTGTCGACTGCATTGGAAGGAAACTAATTATCTCGACTGTCCTTCATGCAGGGGACAAGCTTTACCATGTTCACAGCAGAGGAGTACATGCGTTACTCCTTTGTCTGGAAACAGCAGGAAGAGAAGAAGGCGAAGGTGCGGGAAAAATTCCTAGGACTAGCCAAAGGGGACCCCCAAGCACAGAAAATGGGTAAAGAGGGGGAAAAAGCAAAAGGGAAAAAGAAAAAAAACAAGAAGCAAATCCAAGGCCCTGTGAGCACGCTGAGCCCGGTGGAGCAGTCGGAGTACATGTACCTTCTCCAGTGCTATCAGAAGCGGATCGTTGTCAACCCATCACTCAAGGAGCAACAGGACATTATTCGATTGGCGGTACGTATAATGGTTCATTCAGGCAACAGTGCAACAAAGACATGGACAAAGACCTCAGAAGTGAAAGTATATTATTCATGCATGACACATGACGTTCACTTTCAATGTTCATTACAAACATTCGTACGCTGTTAGGTCGTCTATTGCGTCTGATTGGTTCATCACCGACATGTTCAAAAAGCAAAAGCATTCAAGGAGGAATTATACAGTTTGTATTAGATGGACAGTATGTGAAATGAAAACAAACTGATCCTTACCAAGGATTTAGGTTTAGCACCGTGCACTCTGCGCATTTGTTGGTTGAGTTAGCGAGTGACAGTGGTGCACTGATTTAGTGATCAGAGTCACTGAGACAGCCCCAACTCTGCAGTAAGTTGGGATCCCATCCTGCTGACTATGATTGTCAACTTTGTAGTGAAATACGACTTTGGCAAGTTGTCTAAAGACCATACGTAAGAGCCAGCACTATGAATTGGAGATTGATGTGAGGTCACAGTTTCTACTTGTATTCAGGACGATGTTGTCACTGCCAACAATGACCTTGTGACTTGCAATTTGTGTATCAAGGAGAACATTGCCAAAGAGCATTTCACATCGCTGCCCAACGCTCTGCCTAATGCTGATAAGCAATAATGAAGACTGACTGTGGCAGCAGCCTCAATGGGCAGCCCGCGATGGCTGCGCTCAACATTCCAAGGTATTTAGTGGCATGCAAAAGCTCTCAGGAGCTCAAGTGTGTGCGCTTCTATGTAAAATATGATGGTTGACAAACTGGTCAAGAGGAAAAGGCAGACTAATATAAGCAATTTTACTGCTGCAAATAAATTTATTTTGTTTTGACCGTGTGCATGTTCTCGTGATAAGAATTTTTGGTGATACAGTAAAAGCTCGTTAATTTGGACTTCTAGGAACCAAAAAAATGTCCGAGTTAACTGGATGTCCAAATACAGTAGAACCCCGCTGATACGTTTTTCACGGGACCGTGAAATATAAACGTAAGAGCCGGGAAATGTAAGAGCCAAGAAATGGGAAACATTGAAAAATGAGAGAAGTGGTGACCGGCACACAATTTTATTTCAGTGCTAGCGCTTTCAGTGCACACATCGGCACACTCGGCTAAGATTTCGTTGACAGAGAAAACCTTGGAGGTGACAACGGCGTCATCGATGGAAACGTAATCATTGTAGGCGATTCCGTCACCAACAGTTTGCATCGCTGTGCCATAATTTAGATGTCGGAAGCTGGAAACGTAATTGGCGTCGCCCATTGTGCAGCTAATCCTACAGTCAAGCTACGTGAAAAGTCAATGTTTCCGTCGGCAGTGGCCGCTTGCAATGCCGATTCGCGACGTAACATGCGGGAACGTTCCCACATTGCGACGTAACAGCGGGGTTCCTAATGCATTGAATCCTATGGGAGCTATGCCGGGACCGGCCAAAAACGATGTAACAGCCGGGAAAACGCAGCAGCCGGGAACGTAACAGCGGGGTTCTACTGTAATTGAATGGTCAAAATAAACACCATAAACGTGCATTTTTCAATGTACCTTTAAAGCACAACGTAATCACAGTTGCTTGTGTGAATTTGAGCAGAAATTCGTGCGGACACAATTTGATGAGACCTTCAAGGTGCTCATCAGCTTCCGTGCTGTCTGCAGCGCCAAAACAAAATTCTTCGAGGAACACGAGGGCCTCTGCAGCTTCCTTCATAGCGCGCCTCTCCGCCGGCGTTGCCATCGGCAGAAAGTGCAGTCGCGTGAGTCCTCAGCAGGAAAGCACCAGCAACATTCAAGCAAAAGAAGCTGTACTGAATCATTCCCCAATAAAATGGCATTCAGCGATGCAGCACACCAACAGGAACAAAGCAGCCAAATGGCTTGTTAATTTGGAAGAAATCTAGTACACTGCAGCACTGTTAGATCGGCATTATGAAGCTCTGAGAGCACGTGACACACGCATAAGTGCTGTTGCCGCAGCACTTTCGTGCGTGGGATCACGCTATCAATGCGATCACAGATAGCGTCCGCGCAGTGTATGTACACTGAATGAAAACGAAACAATATTGCCCCCGCTGCTGGGGATGAACACATCGTCGCTGACAATGCAGTCAGGATGGCATTCATCCATGACAATAGAAGGTGTTCTTCTTTTCGTTTTGAGCCTTGCCAGTGGCCCGGAAGTCATCAAATTATCTGATTTCGAACGGATTTGCACTCAAATCCGTCTGAAATAGCGAGCGAGTGTCCAGTCTCGTAGAGTGAGACATATTTTTGAGGGAACAAGAGAATAAGTCGAATTAACCGATTTTTCGAATTAACGAGAGTGAGACTAAGGAGCTTTTACTTTACAGTAATATTTTACACAACCCCAGGCAGAGCCCTTCGGTGCTTTTCTGCTCGCGAAACTCCTCTGTAACGCTATGACGAGAGCTTGTGATGTTGTCGCAACGGCCACAGCACGGCGCTAGCAGTGCGGAGGGGCCAAGGAGGGGCTGCCAGACGATAGCTGCGATGGCTTCGTGAAGGTGCCCAAGAAATCCAGCTGCAGTGGCCTTCATCTTTTTCACAGTTGCACTCAATTGGTAGATCAAACAGACTTGAGCATTGTGTGCGATGACACGGGGATTGTCCACGTATACTATTAGAATATGGTTTATTCTAGGCACTGTAGTCTGTGGTTCACGTGAGCAATGATGCCAAAAGCTTGCTGCATGCCGGGTTGTCGCTCCGGCTACAGAGGTGTACGAGTGACATGGTCTCGTTTTGTTTTCCAAGTGATGCCAACGCTCGGGAGAAGGGAAAACAAGCTCTACTACGGGGACAGAAAGCTGCCAGCTTTGCCCTTGCCCGTGGTTTAAACTCCCGATACGAGTATGCGAAAAATATTTTTATGCCATGGACAATATTCGAAGCAATGATTTCATTGTGAAACGAGACGCTGTGGCCTTGCAACATCTCCTGTCACTATTTTGAGTGAACGAATAATCTTTTGTAAATTGCTGTTCTAACAGTGAAGCTGTTTGAGCTTCTCTTTAAACCGTGAGAAGTCCAAGAAAACTCCACTTGGCTGTGTAATGCTGGTATAACTATGCCAAGCAAGTAAAGGCAATTTAATCTTGCTAAGACTAAAGTCCTGCCTAATTAATCTAAGTCATCTTATTAAGCCAACAGTAATTAAGCTAGGACAAATAAAGTCTGATTAAGCTAAAATCATTAAAGCATACTGAATGTGGGCTAATTAAATACAATGCAATTAAGTAATACTAATTATATAAAGTAAAATCAAGCATGTACTAATTAAGGTTGTAATAATTAAAACGAATTAAGTCAGGACATTATATGCGATCATGTAATCCATAATTGGTTAATACTAATTAAGCCCATACCTAATTAAGGTAAGTTTAAAGCCAGGACTAAGCTGAGACAAATAAGCTTGAGCTTAAGTATGCCAATACTCATTAAGACAAGCCTAATTAAATTTATATGAAGCCATAATTATGCAGTAGCTAATTAGGAGAGCAATAATTAGTCTGATGCTAATTAGCCTAGGCTTGATCAGCTAGTACTAATTAATCTAACAATAATTGAGGTATGACTAATTTTGTTAGCACTAAGGCAAGTATGATTAAGTCTAATGACAAGTAAAATTAAGTTGAGCGAGATGAAGCAGTAATTGAGGCAAGCCGAATTGATCTAACACAAAGTAGGCTGCCAAGTAAGACCTAGCAAGGCGTAACAAGGACATGTAGGACCTAGAACAATCTCATCAAACTTCAACCAGCTTTTCTGTGTTAACCCGTGTGTGACTTAGTGTAAGCTTCGTCAAATTTTTGAGGTACTTTGCATAATACCATTTCTTCCCTTACGGTCATTTGATTTACAACAGTCCCACGTTTGCAAACACCAATATTGGAATGCTACATTATACTGAAACTTTAGGCAATTAGAATTTTTCTGTTTTCAGCGTGACACGTGTTTGAGCGCCTTGCCTCATTTTGTCTTTCATGTATAATATAAACTGACTGTGCAACAGCATTATGTGTGCTCGTTTTATTTCATTTAACGACAAAGCCTCAAAGTATGTCTAAATAATGGGCTGATTGCAGTAATTAGGCCAACAGCACCGAAATGGCAGGGACAAGAGTTATGACAGGACATGTGATAACAATTTATTTATTTATTACAAATACTTTCAAAGCCCAAGGGCATTACAGAAAGGAGTGGTTAATATAGAAATATAAATGTGCAGAAATACATTTCAAAAACAAAAGTTAACAAGATATCATGTCTTGAATGGCACTTTTGAAGCTCATGTCAGTAATTCCTGCAACGGAGGCGGGAAGGTGGTTCCATTCTCTGCTGGTCTGGGGGATAAAAGAATCGTTATATAGGTTGGTTCGGCAATGTGGGATACCAACCTTAAAGCTGTGGTCCACGCGTGGTGAAATGTAACTGATTTTATTTCAGAAATGCCTAGTGCTTATACCGGCAGCACAAATACAAAGTAAAGCATATCACACATAGAAACCAGCACTTTCTAGACAGTAATTTCCAGTCCACTTCAGAGTTGCCTACCTGGCACCGAAGCAATTCGCCTTTTCTTTTGCAACAGCCACATCGTCTGTCACCGCATAAAACGTGAGTGACAGTGAATAACCATATCTGCACTACGATGTAAATAAACAATAGGGTGTGCGAATATTCAAAATTTTGAATAATTTTCTAATTCCATTTTGCTGTTCGATTCGATTCGCACTTAAATTTTACTATTCGAACTATTCGAAGTTGGTAATTAAGGGGAAAAAATACACTGCGTCACCTGTTAAGTGACCCATTTCCGCGAATAGTCCTCTTCACCGCATAACACCAGTGTACTGTGGCGAAGCAGACTACTTGCTGGAATTGGTCACTGGACAGTGCTTTTTTGAAGGGTTAGGGCACAGCCTAGGGGGGTCTACGGCGGTCCCTAGGGAGCCTTTTGTGAAAAGGATGTATACTTCCAAAAATTAAGTAGCTTGTGCGTCTGCACTTGTCAGTGCATTGAATCCACATGCATAAAAATAACGGGAGAAAAAGCACCAGCACAATGATAATGCATGTGATAATCGGCCCTTCCGGTTTTTCCGACATGCTTCACCAAGTCATATTTATGCTTGCATCTGATAGTTGAAAGTGACGATAATCTTCTTGGGTCCCCTTGAGTCTGAGTTATTGAGAGTCTGCTGTCAATTGTGGCCTATGTTACTTGTGAAACTTGTAACTGCCATGTGTGTGTGTGTGTGTGCATCTGATTGTTCAGTCTTCCTGGTCGATGGCTGTGGTGCAGGAATTACAGAGCCGAGTGGTCCTCGAACAGCAGGAATTCCTCCAAATGTGGCCACAAGTGCCTGGTAGACGACCTGAGACATTCGCAAAAGGCTGCGATTCCTGGGGGCAGGTAGGTCATTAAGCAAAGCAGCAGCCTTTCTCTTAGCTGGCTTAGTATGATTAGTGGAAAGGTAAGGCAGTGCAAGCATGACACAAAAGCCGTTTTGCTGCCTCACGCTCGACAAAGATGGCATTGCGGTTTGTACTTTAATGTCCTCTCTGTCGCTCCTCTGCATGCGCTTGGAACTCGTGCACGTTATAAGTACCACTGTGAATGCTGATGGCTAAATTTTACTAGAAAGCATGCAGTGTGTGGCCCTGAGGAACAAAAAATAAAATGTGCGCAAGTTCCCCTCCTACTTTCTCTGTTACACGAATCTCCCGGTTTTGGCAGACATGCCTTTTTCCCAAGAAGTGCATTAATAAAACCTTTGGTTCTCATCATAAACGTGTGTCTGACCATTTGGTACTTAGCCGCAGCACACATAGAACCTGCAAAAAGGTAGTGTGTTGAATTTTTTTCATTTGTCTCTGTTTGTAGGAGCATCTGACTGAATTGAAGCGCCAATGGCCTAAAGGGCCCTGGGTACCAATGAAAAGCGTGGAAAAGGTGTCACTGCTCAAAGCTGAATCAGTGTCGCCGCGTTTTTTGAAGCATGCTGCATGCAAGGTGAGTCTTGTCCTTGATTTCGTCTTTAATAATTTCCCTTGCCTCACAAGGGCATCTGCCTTGTCAGAGGTCCATTGTGTAGTGACAGTGTGGACCAAATCCAACAGGAAGTGGGCCTTGATTCTCTCCTACGTGTACTATTGGCCAAAAAGGTAAATGGACCATGCCCTAGGTGGCTGGAGCGCTTGTGGAATCCGCATTGTTGGCAGAGTTCTAAGTTAAGACCAACTTTAGCGTCTTAACAATGTCATGTCACTCAAGACAGTGTGACATGGTAGCGGCGTTGTGGCAATGGAGTCGCTCCAGTCATCTAAGCTGTGGTCTGTTTACTTTTTTGGCCGAGAGTACATCGCCATGCTAGAATGAGCCACGTCTGTGCAAGAGGGGAACCAGTGCTCAGTCTATATTCTTGAATGCTACAGTTAAACTTGCCTATAATGAACCTCCATACCATGAAATCTTCGATATTATGAAGTTTTTCAATACCCTGCTGCAACTCCATTGAAGAACATGTACTATTTGTAACCTCCGTGTAACACAGAGCTTGAGCTCTTTATCAGCGATGGTGAAGCCCTCAAAGGTTGTCCTGGCTGGAATTCAAATGCCAGCGTTGCACAGATTGTCAGACAATGGCCGCAGGTGAGCCAGCCATCTCGGTGTCAAGTGTGAAGCCCGCCGTGGTGAAAACAGTTCTGAAAAGTCTCTTGTGTTACCACCTTCCACGAGTTGGCAAGCATGCCAACGGCAGACTTCAGATCAACAGCATAACTTTTCCTGCTGTCACAGCACAGCACCATGTGGCTGAGTATGCGTGATTTGTACACGTTTCAAGTTGTGAATCATGGCTCAGACTATGGGCTGCAGGATTGCTGTGGTGTTCAGTGGCAGAAATTCTATCTACAGTAGAACCCCTCTGTTACGTTCCCGGCTGCTGCTTTTTCCTGGCTGTTACGTTGTTTTGGGCAAGTCCCGGCATAGCTCCCATAGGATTCAATGCATTAGGGACCCCGCTGTTACGTCGTTGTGTGGGAACATTCCCGTATGTTACGTTGCGAATCGACACTCCAAGCGGCCACCGCCGACGGCAATATTGACTCTTCTCGTAGCCTGACTTGGCTTGACTGTATTAGCTGCACTATGGGCGACACCCATTACGTTTCCGGCTTCCGCCAGCAAAATTATGGCACAGCTGTGCAAACTTTTTGTGACGGAATCGCATACAGTGATTAAGTTTCCACCGATGATGCCGTTGTCACCTCCGAGGTTTTTTTTTGTCGACGAAATCATAGCCTAGTGCACCGATGCGTGCACTGAAAGCGCTAGCACTGAAATAAAAGTGTGTGCCGATCACCACTTCTCTCATTTTTCTATTTTTCCCGTTTCTCGGCTCTTACGTTTCCCGGCTCCTATGTTCTTTTTCTACGGTCCCGTGAAAAACGTATCAACGGGGTTCTACTGTATATGGCCTTTGATGTGGGCATGCACAGTGCAGCCATCCGCAAACAGCAGAACTTTCTCAATTTTGCTGCTCAAACCTACCATACAGCTTGCGCACATATACTTCGAATAACTGCTGCATTAACCATGCCTTCTTGTTCGCCTTGTATAGAACAGGCAGAGTTACTGCCCCCTTGAAATATCTCGTATGTTCCCTATGACAAGCAACAGAAGCATGTCGCTGCCTGACATGTTGCTGTTCGACAAGGACAGTGAGCCCTTCTTTTCTGTGCTTGCTGCTGGCACAGGGGTCACCAGTAAATGCATGCATTTTCTCTGGCAGCACCTTGTAGAATAGCCCAGTTTTATCGCACTTGAAAATATGAAAATATTCTCAGGGCGCGAACTGCTGAAGCAGACTGTAGTTTCCCATTCCAATACTCTGTGACTACGGAATCGTCGATGGTGCTGTTTCCTTTGCACATCTTCTTGAGCTTCAAATCATTTCTGTCCTTAAAGTTGTGACATGTCATGTCATATGACATGATAAAATTTTTTGTTCACGTTTTAGAGTCTGCAAGAAGCAAGATCTATTTGTATAGATTGTAGTTGATTGTATTTGCTCGCCTGTTGTGCAACCTGTCTTCAAGGGAATTGTGCCCTGTCATCTCTTACCAGTGTAGTGAAAGTAGTCTTGCAGCTAAATGTGCGGCTTTCCTAGTGTGTGTGTGTGTGTGTGTGTGTGTATGTGCCCATGTACATATGTGCGTTCATTCTTCAAACAGTTTTCACATTGGGAGTAAAGCTTTGTTCCAGATCGGAAAAGGTACATTTCTGTGTGAAAGGAGGAAAACTTAATGTGCACTAATACAGTAGAACAGTGATATACTTACTTAACCCATGTGTAATGCATTATTGTGCAATGTAGCAGTGCTACAATATTCCCTGAACCATTTTGTATAAAATTCGTATTTTATGTATCGAATTATGTATTTATTGGAACTATTTGTGGTCCCCTTCAGATTGGATGTATCCTTTTAGCTGTATGAAGGCCTTTTTTTCTCGAAATGTGGGTCCACATAACAGTTGAGCACACATTAGAGCGAGTAAATATGGTGGGCATTCTACTTGCACAATCAACCGGTTTGCCAAAATTGATTCCTAAAGCAGTTTTCATGGTCTGACCAAAGCAGTTCAGTGGCTGTGACAACAGCGATCAATGGCTTAACTTTAATACAAATCATGCAGCACCTATCCAATGCATAGTTTACATAGAAGGTATTCATTCTCAAAATATGTGGCGAAAGTGCACGGATAGTGATAATCAATGACTTAACTTTGATACAGATCATGCACCACCTATCAAATGCATAATTCACTTAGAATGTGTTGATTTTCAAAATGTGTGGCAAAACGGACCGATATTTGATAGATGCACATCAGCGCTATATGCGCCAGGATTTTTCTCCCATTAAATTTAAGGTCTGCCACATTTCTGCAGGCTGGCACTGTCAAACAGCCTGAGCCTGGCTGTGCACTCTTGGAACTACTGCCATCGCAAATAGTACCGTTGCAAATGCTACCATCTGAAATCAAGATTCCTGTGGTGAGTCCAGTTCATTCATTCTTGGACGTGCACTCCATCAATGTCATCTGCTTTTACAGTGATAAGAATTATAGCCACACTCAATGCAAAATGTTTGTCGTCACGACGTTGCCATACAAAGTTTAACTGCGATAAAATTTCATTGCGCTCTGCGCACAGTACGCCATGGGCTGACGGGAAAACATTAGAGCTGTGCGAATAGCACGGTTTTGAGTGCGAATCGAAGTGAATATTTTTCGAATAATTTTTGAATATTTTTAAAAAATAATACTACGTAGGAATGTACTGTTAAACATGGGCAAATAATTTATTGCGGGACTATTGTATTCCCACAGTGTTACTCCAAAGTCCTGAAGTACAGTTCCACAAAGAACTGGGCAGCGGAAAGCCAACTTCGCCGCAGTACGCGATTGTTAACTTTGCCGCAGTGCACGGGTGTTATGCGGCGAAGCGCACTACTTGCGGGAATAGGCCACTTGTCAAGAGACATAGCGTGTTTTTTCTCTTAATTACCAACTTTGAATAGTTCGAATAGTAAGAGTTTATTGCAAATGAAATTGAATAGAAAACGCTATTCGAAAATTATTTGAAATTTTGGATATTTGCACAGCCTTAGAAAGCATGCTAAACTGTCATCATGTACTGGACATGAGACGTGATGGGGCTGATGTGCTATTGGGTAGCTAGAAATGATGAGTGCATGCAGGTGAATGGGAGGGGAGAGCCATCACAAAGGGGGGGGCTCAGTACATTTGTAAACTGAGCATGTGTGCTGTAGGGCATTAGGTTAAATCAAGCAACGGCTGATGCAAGCTTGAAACTGAGGTCGTCAGTACTACTGTGAGATGTTTATTTATTTATTTTATTTATTTACAGTATACTGCGGTCACGAAGGACTGAGTGATATCATCAGTTTTTAAATGCAAGTGCTTTTATAGTACAGTTAAATCTTGATTAGTGAAGTCAGTAAAATTGTCAATTTACTTTGTTATCTTGAAACTTTGTTAAATCAAAACAGGACTTTACACAAACTATAGCCGCCAAAGGAAACTTCATATATTGAAATTTGGGATAAACGTACTCCATTATATTGAGGTAAAAAATACATGGTGTTCTATGGACATCATGTTGTAAAGTCACACTTCAATATATCTAGAATTTAATCATAATTAAGTTCGCTATATTGAGGTTTAACTGTAGTTTATGAATATTTCAAATCCTTAATTACAGGAAAGCTTGTACATTTAAATTTCACAGCAATGCTTAACAAGTGTGAATTACCGTATTTTCCGGTGTATAAGACGCACCTTTGTATAGGACGCACCCCCCAGTTTTCAAAAGTTTGAGCGCAAAAATTAATATATAAGACGCACCGGTGTATAAGACGCACCTATATTCACTCACTTCCCGCAAAGAAACTTCATAACGTGGGGTTGAGCGAGCCTTGTAAAATGCCGTACTTAGTTTCTGAGCGCTAGTGCGTAAGAAAACTTCTACACCAAACTTGCGAGAAAAAATAATGCACACCCACTGAAACGTTCCGCATGACTGCAGGAAAAACATTTTATTCATCGAAGCCCTCAAAGTCCTCGTCCTCCGACGCGCTTTGGAATACCCTATTTACCCGCATAATTTGTGCCCTCTCATAATTTGCGCACCCCTAATATTTAGCCAGCTTTGCAAAAAAAAAAAAAACGCATATTTTGCGCTCCCCGTTCCCAGCTCGCCGACGCGCACGCACGGACCAACAGCCGCGCGGCCGCGCCCCTCGCTGCGCAGGCGAGCGCAGTCATACGCAAAAGGGGCTGCGAGTGCGATGCCCCTTTTTCCGATTCTTTTCTCCGGAAGCCCCTGAAGCCCAAAGTACGGTCGCTAGAATAAAAGCATGCGAGTGGGGGCGAAGAAAACGGCTGAAGCAGAGATCAAACGAGCCCCGGCCTATCTCCGTCGCTCCGAGGGCCGATGTGATAACATCACCCGATCGGGACACCTGCCGTCGATGCGAGGAGGAAAGGCCCCGCCCGTCTTTAACGAGCATGAAAAACGCGAGACGGGAGGGGGGGGGGGTAGTGTCGCTCGGCTGTCGGCTGCCGAGATAGCGCTATCTTGGCAGCCATCAGCGGCTCGGCTCGTAAACACATACGTGCTGCGCCTTCCCTGGAGCAGCGGTACGTTTTGCAGTGTTACGTTAGATTGTATCTAAAAGAGTTACCGCGCTAGTTGCATTATATTACATGTTATTACACGACATACTTCTTTTTTTTATTTTTCCGTTTTATGTACTTTGGTTTGGTTGTGGAACTGTAGTATCGGCACGTTGAGTCTTCGTTATTATAATTATGACGCATCATTTGCGTCGGACTGCTCTAGTGGTTAAAAAAAAAAAGACTCATCAGCATCAACACGAGTTTCTCCCAAAAGAACTACAAAAAAAAGTACGTATAAGACGCACCGTTGTATAAGACACACCTCCGAAAATTAAGGAAAAAAACCGCGTCTTATACACCGGAAAATACGGTAATCCAAATTCAAGCTAACGAAAGTTGAAAGACTTGCCGGCCTTGAGGAGCCCCAACAGCTTGCTTGACATTCCCTTTATGAAAACCGCTGTAAAGGAAGGGAAAGCTGTTGCATGTTTGTGTGGCCTTCGCTGTATGCGGTTTGGCATGTTTATCTCGAGAAGGAACTCATGACAACATGCAGCACCATGCAGTGCACACAAAATAAGCTTCACCACTGGACAATGGTGGTATGTGGGGAAGCATGCCAAATGTGGGAAGGAACGACTAGCTTTCACAAGTCATAGTAGCACATTTTGCGCCTGTGTGTGAACGTATATAATTAATGGTATATTGGCATCATGGCTGCCACCTAAGTGTTTTAATGGCACTCATTCAAAGCTCTGTGTGGCATTGCTGAAGCCTTGAGAGGCAATTAAGCAATAACATGTGTGAGTTGTTTTCTTTTTATTTTTGTCAAGTATGTCAGTGTTGTTGGTTTGTCGAGAGGATCATGGGAAAGAAAGACTTAGAGAAGAAGGATTTTGCATGGTATCGGCATTCTTCCAGACTTAAACAAAGGAGGCAAATGCCGCAGTGACAGAGCCAGCAAAGTGGCCCATGAGACAGCTGGTGCAGCATGATGGCAATCTTTGGGTTGCCGTCCAGGGCGCAGTTTTAGTGGCAGTTCCTGCTTTTTGCATGAGTGGCCACATAGGCAGCCTGTGTGATCTATAAGAGGGGTACTCTACGGCAGGTACAAAATGTTGGGCAAGTTGGCTGATTGCGTTTTGCACTCACTCTTCCCATGCAGCTAGTGTTAGAGGATGGATAATTGTAGCATTTGGATGCACATTAGAAGATATGGGTGATTGGGATGGTGCAGGACTTCATGTTACTTCGTGCCTAAAGCAGCATGCACAGTGTACAAACTTTTAGTCTGCCGCAATTAAATTACGTTTTCTTTGCTTACATTTTGGTTATGTGCGTTTCAGTAGTGATAACATCATGCAAGGCTTCGTGAAATTCTCGTCACAGAGGTTTTCTATGATTATTTGTTCTACAGTGCTGTAGTTGCTGTAGACTCTGTAGATGCTGGGATGTGATTGTCATTTATAATAATGGTGAATACAGCTGGTAAATATTTCGGAACTACTTAACAAATGTTCGATATTATTGGATTGCAGAGCTGTCTTATTTATATTCAATTTCGTCCCAAAGATGCTATGTTTGCATGCCATAGTTAGTGTGGGTGTTACACATCTTCATGACGACCTGTGCAGGCCCACCCGAGCTCAAGTGATGGTACTCCTGTCACTGCTGCTCCTCTGACGCCGAAGGAAAATTGGAGGAGAGGGGATGAAAGAAGCCGAGGTTAAGAAGGAGGATGCTAAGGACGTGCCAGACGAAGCCATTCTGCTTGTTGATCTGGAAACACTGCTCATAGACTGGCAGGGCTCAACCTGGCTATTACCATTTACGATTGCAGGTGCCGTGTTTCATAGTTGACTACTACGTACTTTATCTCTGTTGTTGAACTCCAGTGCTGAATGTTGCCTTGATGCTTGCTGGTGCAGGTATTGTACTGGTGCTATTGGTTTGACAATGATGTTGCCTAAATTCCAACACAGTTTGTAATAGATCTATCGGGGACCCTGTAAAAGTGCTAAAAGCCACGTTTTACAAGTTTCTGACATCTGTTTTTGTCTGTGAACTCGGGAGATTGGAACACACAAAGGTTTCAGGATTGTGAGAATGTGTCATATGTTCTGCCTTTTTTAAAAACCAAGTTGTGAAGTGATACTAGTTGCCAGATTTTATTTTGGCCCGATTAAGGCAAAATGTTTCAGCAGGTTTCTCTGAGTATCTGCCAAGAAGATAATGCTCCATTTCTGATGCATTTAGACACACATGCCGAATGTTAAGTTTGTTGACTTGTTCATTATAATTCAAGCCATCTAGTGATGTCTTGATCAACACTTTTGTGTCTTTCTTTGAAGAAGCCTTGGTAGCAAATACAAATTTATCGACAACAGTGTTGTATATATGGAAAAGAGGTCCTCTTGGTTGAATTTAGACAGAAGCTTTCTTCTCTATAAGTTGTAGCATGGACTGTTCCTTGGTGTATAAACCTTTTAAGCTTTTCACTTTGCTTACAACTTACTCTTTGCCATATTTTATTCATTTTTATTCAGATAGCGGCCTCATCTGCCTGGGAACTGTGCTGCCCTCTGGAACCGTGCGTGATTGGAATGAGCGTTTATACAGCTATCTCCTACACAAGTGGATAGAAGCTCACCAGAGCAAAGGTAAGGGTTGTGTGTATCGCTTGAATTAAGATGATCCATAGATGTGTGCCTCCACAGTTAAGAGTTATTTTCTGCCGGTTTGGAGACACCAAGGATCTGTGCTAAATTATTTAAAGGACCACTCACACCAGAACTTCAAAATGAAACTGTTCTTGGTCCTCTTTCTCCAGCGTATGCGCTGTAGTCATTTACAACCTTAGAATAAATATAAGCTCTGCCCACTTGGCCTCACTGCGCTATTTTTGCATACCTCTACACAGCAGAAGTAGTAGTTCCTGCAGGACCAAAACAATGTCAGTGTGTAAAATAATGTATTGTGCAATACCGAAGTACTTTTCAAGGAAAGAATGGAAAGCTAAACAATATCCTTTATAAAGGCATGGAGTTTGGTGCCAGCAGAACTATATTCCTTGACTCTTTTGCTACAGAGCCATAGGTCATTGGGCACGGAGTTCCGGAGTTACGATGATTTCAGGAGGCTCAAAAAAATTAAACACAGTGCCTTGTAGGGAAGTGTGGCCATCTGGCATACTCCTTGAGTACTTTTTTCAGTTTCGTTTTTTACATTTTGCGTGCCACCGCAAGCGAAACTGAATCCAGAAGCAGTGTCGAGTTCTGTGAGAATGGCTCTGACGGCGCTGTGCTCCGTGAAAACCGACTTGTAGCATGCACTTTGGCCATTTCAGCTGCTTATGTTTACAACCTTGGTAGCGGTAGGGACTCCAGTGATGTGTGGATTGGCCAGCTTATAGTTTTGACCAAGATGCAGCAGCTCAGCTGCCTCAAGCCACAAGAAGCACTCCAGTTTGAATGTTATTTTTGAGTTTGGGCTGTATGTATAAAAAGAATATGTTTCATCGTTGGTGACTATACTACTTTTTGTTCGTGTTTATGGCACGAAAAACATAAGCCCAAGATATTCTGACAAGTGCACAGTGAGGCATCAAGTTTTTGCACGGCAGCTGACG
>CM023490.1:39710589-39769147 GCA_013339685.2 Hyalomma asiaticum
TGTCAGTGCACGTTAAGGAACCCCAGGTAGTCGAAATATCTGGAGCCCCCCACAACGCTGTCTGTCATAATCGTAGCTGGTTCGGGAAGCAAACCTCGGAAGTCATTAAGATCAAATTAATCAATTGATTTCCTGAAAAATGAGGCAACCAAATCAATTAATAAGAATATGTTATCGAAGCTTTAGGGCTATCTCGACGAGAGCATTCTAGCCTGAAAGATACATATTGTTACGAGAGCGCGCCGGAGAAAATGGTTACCGCGGAAGCGGGCTGTGCGGGCGGAAGGGAGGAAGAGAAGAACGACGTTAGGCAGGCTGCCCAGGGACGGCTCTCGCACCACGCCAGCATCCAGACTTATCTGTTCACCGTTACTCTTCGAGTGTAACATTTGGTGGAGGTTGATAACTAGGTTTAGAAGAGCTGAACCTCAGCCAATCTCTTATTTGTTTATTTTTTTCAACATACACAAAACAACACAAAAGGATAGCTATAGGCACTGGCTTGTTTGATTTTTCTGCTGTTTCAACATTCCACCTAATATTTAAGCTACTAATTAAGAATTTAATAATCATTACCATTATTGAACAGAATGTGCTTTCGTGTCAATTAGAGAAATTAGTTGAGGGTGCACTTCTGTGTTAAGCTTGAACCGCCATAAGCTGGTAGCCTCAGTGACTTGGGGCCATAGGTGCATCTTATCTCAAAGACAAATACACTGCATGTTTCAGAAATAGAGACTGATACCACACCTACAGAAGGTATTAGTATTCAGATACAGGAAAGAGTATCCAATGTTGTACTAAGGCCTGTGAGACTGCTAAGGGGGTTTCACATGCAAAACCATGATGCAAATGTGAGGCACATCACAATTAGAGACGCCAGATTAATTCCGATGGACTGGTGTTCTTTAATATGCACCTAAATTGGTGTTTGCAGATGGGTGTTCTTGCATTTCACCCCAACTGCAACGCAGCGACTGTCACCAAAAATTCAATCTGTACCTTCATGCTCAGCGGTCACACAACAGCCACTAAAGCTGGTCACTTGATTGATTGGTTTCTGGGGTATTATGCTCTAAAACCACAATATAATTATGAGAGGTGCCGTAGTGAAGGAGTCCAGAAATTTCAGTCACTTGGGTTCTTTAACGTGCATTAATATCGCACAGAACATGGGCCTAAACATTTCACTTCCAATGAAATGCAGCCACCGTGGCTGGGATTCAATCCTGCGACCTTCAGATCAGCAGCCGAGTGCCGTAGACGATAGATCACCATAGTCAGGCATAGATGGTCACTGCTAGTGCTCTCTCGAGTTCCAGTGACTGCATAAAGCTAACACTGCAGTGACATACCAAATTCTACATAACTTCTAGTGCAAGCACTGGTCCTCACATAATCACCATGATAAAGTGCTTTTGACAATTTTCTTTGACGAAAGGACTCATGCGGCAGAAAACACTTTAATGCACTGAACCTGAACAAAGTATGGCAAGATGTCACTGCAAGCTTTTGTACACTTGTGCCTTTACACCCTTGTCACACAAAAAAGTTTGTCATCATCATCAGCCTGTCTTATGTCCGCTACAGGACGAAGGCCTCTCCCAATCCTCTACATTCTTGCCTGTCCCGCACGAGCTGATTCCATTTGATGCCTGCTAATTTCTTGATTTCGTCCCCCCATGTTATTCTATACGTATTGTCCGCGGCTATGCTTACCCTCTCTTCGTATCTATTCCGTCGTTCTAACTGTCCATCAGTTATCTAGCCTTCTCATCACGTGGCCTGCCCATCACTGTCATTGCCCAGATGTCATTTGCATCAAATGGAATTCGATGCATCAAATGATATTAGGTGATGTGCGCCACCACATGGCAGAAGGATGTCATTTGCAAACTACAGCAATCGCGATGCATCGAAGACAACAATGAACCAAAAAAAAGTCGCAGTGTGCGAGAAAAAAGATGTGGTTATGTATCAGTTCTCCATAAAAATTCTTAGCAGAACAGCAGTTATGCCTCCTACAATTCGCACCGACTGCTACTAGTTGTATAACCACTACAAGTGAGTCCTGCAGTGGTGGCCTAGTGGCTATGGTGCTCGGTGGCTGATCCAAGGGTCGCGGGATCAAATCCCGGCTGCGACAGCTGCATTTCGATATAGGCGAAATGTTGCGCGGTCCGTGTACAGTGTGATGTCAGTGCACGTTAATTCCAGCTGGTCAAACTTTCTGAAGCCCTCCACTACGGCGTCTCTCATAATCATAGATTGTTTTGGGATGTAAAACCCCAGAAATCAATCAATCACTAAAAGCGAGAACAGTTGCAAACATGACAGTCAATGTTCTTGGCAGTGTTGCTGGGATGAGGATAATCACGTTATTAGAACAACTAGAAAATAAGATGAAGTGTCTAGAGACTTGAAAATGAAAACATATTTGCCATAATGAATTGCTTATCCTTTAATATATCATTTTTTCATGGCCCCTGTTCTATGAAATTATCCACTTGAGACAGAAATGCATTCGTATTGGCTCAGCAAACTCATTCGTTAGCAGAAGTTGCTTTCATCTAATGATATCAGATGTCGGTGTGTGGCAGCCTACTAAGCATACTAAATATAAATGTCAAGAGGCACCGATTACATTAACTACCTCAAGTGACAGGGGTATCATTAACCCAGTAAAATCCGTGAACACAAAGAAGTTTGTAAACGAGCTGAACCTCTTGAACAAATGCTGCCGTCCATTAAATTCAACCACAAGTTTAGAAACGTTCAAATTCTGAGAGTTTCCAGTGAGAATGAGACAGGCTAGATATGACTTTGGTGGAGTTTCAACCCCCTGGCACCGTCAACAAACTGCACCAATGTGACAGATTGTCAAAGAAGCCATAAGCAAGCATAGCTGAATGCAATGTTTGAAGCTTGCAAAAACTGCAAACACCTTGTGAGCAGTCCAAGGTTTTTGAAGTAGTGGGCATCACCTATAAGTACAAATTTACACAAAGCTGATGGCCAATGTTTGCTATGTTTTAAACAACTGCCCCTTTTACAAAAAAAATGGTGTAAGAACAGCTGTAGAAGAAGGTATTTAATTTGTAATGCACATGCCTTCTTTTTGCATAGCAGTGGAGCCCATGCGTACACCAAGAAATCGGAGCAAAGAAGGTGGGAAAGAAATAGTGAAAGAAAGTACTTTAAGAGTGTCAAGCAGTAACACATAACAAAAGCTGAACTATGAATAGGTACACTTCTAATTAGATAGCCTGCTGAATAACAGCAACACGTTACGGAGCTTGCAAACAAGAGAGTTTGAAAGGCATGAGCACTTCCGAACCAAATAGTTCAGGAAAAAGAGTTGCAATTTAAGAGAGCTTGGTGTGCGTGAGCTGCCACTTCGTGTTTGACACTAGCACCTTCTCACTGAAAACTCCAGTGTAGAGTTCAATTCTTGTTTTCTTGGCCCTGAAAGTATGACAAGGTATGGAGCATGTCTATATTTACAGGGGGCAAGTTGGGACTCTGTCAAGAACTAAGAAAACTTTAACGGAAATTACTTCGCACCACACCATGAAGCCTGCGTCATTTGAACAGGACTACATTCAATGTCAATGAGACGTAAACCGTACAGCGCTTACAGATTAAAATGCAGGAGTGAGAGCGCATGGCCGTTTTTACAAGCAATGCTGCCTACGAGAACCAATGGAAGCAAGCTGTAGCACTGCGGTACAGCACAAGTGCAACAGAACCGACCACTGCTTCCTAATGCCAATCAGCCATGCTGTGGATTACTATATTGCTATGCTAACGCAAAAAACATGCCAACCAAAATCGCTCCACTTTGTGCACTGCTAGTTACAGCACGGCAGGGTTGCAGCTCACCGCTGGCAATACATTGAACATGGCTGAGTAGTGATCAGCAGCAGTAATAATGCTTCATGAATGCTCTTGCCCTTGTGCTGCACCAAAATGCCATAGAATGCTTCCACCGGCTCCTATAGGAGGCACTACTTGTACCAGCACCGTAGACTCCATTAGGAGCTAGAGTTGCATGAATGTTCGCCATCTTGTGTGTGAAACATTAACAACCAAGGTTTTGAGGGAAGGCTGAACGTCACTGTCGGGCGTGGCATTGCGGCCCCCGTAAGAACGCGTCAACACGTCGTGCAGTTGTCTGGAGCTGGCGACTCCCAGGCGACTCCCATAAACAAACCCGAGTTGGCGGAGGAATGCGGTGGCCGGCACGGATCGCCGACTGCTTCGGCGAAGTTTGTCTGCAAGTGCGCCCCCGAGCTCAAGTGGCAATGGTGGCCGGAACATTTCCGTCAACACCTCGGACATACGTGGTGCGGGAGCGGACGGCTTCGACAACACGGACGGCGGCGGCGGCTGCCTCCCCCACGAGTGGCGGGCCCCGATTTATGACCTGGGGCGCGCGCTACAGCCGACAACCACGGTGGCCTGCAGCGACGATGGTGGTGCGTGTGAATGAACTCTGGCTCAAGACACCCCTGGCCGAACTTGAGCAGACCCCGTACATCGGTGTTTTAAGGAGAGACTGTAGGGATGGGCGGGGAGACGACCAGGAGAACGCGCCGAGTGCGCATCGGAAATAAACGTACTGCATTTACTCCAGTCCGAGTCTCTTCTCATCAGCGACATATAGACGAGTCGGCTTTCTCAGTTGCGGTCAGTACTGGAGGAAGGGGCTCGCGAACATCACTGGCGCAGTCGACAGGATGTCCTGCTGAGAAGACTGGAGCAACAACCATCTTGGTAGAAGAGCAGACGAGGACACTCGGGTGACGGATTCATCGAGGGCGTAAATCCAAGAGGCCAAGCCAACCACTGCTGGAAGCGCTGGGAGCGCAGGTGGGTGTCTCATTCCTCTATTGGCTCGCAGCTAGTTATGACCAGTGGGTATAACTTGCGTAGTGGCAGTGTTAGCGGAATGGAACCCGACCAGAGTGGGGGACAGATGGATGTGGGTTTGAACGCCGAGATGACTAGGGTCACAGAAGAGTCCGCGGGAGGGTCAGGCTCTAACCAAATGGCAATGCTACAAATGCAGCTGCGAATTACGGAAATGGAACTCGCTATGGAGCGGCTTAGAAATGAAAATGGTGCCAGGGCCGCCGCAGCGGTTCAGAGTACAGAGGCAGATCGGAGTGAGGACAGGAGGTTAAGATACACAAGCCTTCTGAAAGATGTTTGGGTGCCCATGCCTACGCAGGAATCACTCGTACCGTCGTGGTTCGACGATGTCGAGGCGACATTCGATTGCTATGACGTGCCGGGTGAATGGAGGGCAGGGTTGGTGTTGCCCCGATTAAGTGAGAAAGCCAGAGGATTGCTCGTTCGCCTCAGCGCAGACGAAAGAAAGGACTATTATGTTCTAAAAGAGGCAGTGCTAAAGGGCCTCCGCTTATCTTCCTCTGAGTATCGCCGATTGTTCACTCAGTCGAAGAAACGCGGAGATGAGACATGGTCCCAATTTGCAATAAGGCTCGAAAATTATCTGATCTATTACCTTAATGGCTACAGGGTTTCTAGCGTGGAGGAGTTTAGAAATCTGTGGTCACAGACAGGCTTCGCGACACTCTAGGTGCGGAAGCCCGTTCGTTTGTCATTCAGAATGAGGCACCAGCTAAGATAATGCTCCCCTTGGAGATCGCTGAATTGGCGGAGAGCTTCGAGGAAAGTAGGCGGGGAATGACGAACTCAAGCGAGGTAGCGAGAGGCGAAAGGCCAAACTTAAATTCCGAGGCACGTAGGTCCCCAACAGGAGCTGGCAAGACGGTCAGTAAAAAGAGCAGAGGTTGCTTTGTTTGTAATTCGACGGAGCATTTTGCTCGAGAGTGCCCAACGGTGCGGGCAGGTAGAGCAAATTTGGTGCGAACCGATAACCCAAACGAGGGACGTGCTGTCATGGTCGAGGCACGGGCTGTGGGAAGCGTGATGATAGCTCCTAAATTTCATGCCATCGAGACAATAAACCTCGCGTGCGGCGAATCGGAGTTTAAGGGTAGCATTGATTCTGGAGCAGAAATAAGCGTAATAAGGAAGTCTGTAGTTCCGGGATATGAGCCGACGGGAACTAACATGAAACTGACAGGGGCATTCGGTGATGAGGCGGTGGCGGAGTTGGCCTATGTTCCGCTCAGATTATTAGGGAAACCTCAGTATATCGGCCGTGAAGGAAAGGATCTGGGGATATTGTGTGCGGTCACGAACAAACTTGCTAAAGGGGTGGACGCGCTCATTACCCCCGGAGACTATACGGAATTATTGGGGGAAACCGCCGCTGTTAATGAACGTCCCCGAGTGGAGGAGGTACTACCGAAGGCTAAAGAACAGTTTGAAATGCAGGTTACCGCACAAGTTGAGGCTGTGTGCGTTGACAGTGAGGTAGAGCAAACAGCTGAACCAGAGCAGGAGGGAAATGTAGGCGAACGGGAGCGTTTTAGGTTAAGCCAAGTTGCAGACCCTACCCTCAAAGAGGCATGGGAACAGGCACGGGCACGGACACACGGAATGAATGTAGTTGATGGGCTACTGTATCATAAAGATGAGGTGGTTGGTAGGCAGTGCTGGGCAGTATCGAAGATACATGTATCTTAGATACTATCTTAGATACTCTTTGAGTATCTTGTATCTGTATCGCGATACATCTTGAAAGACGTGTATCAGTATCTGTATTTTCGATACATTGAAGAATGTATCGAGTATCTTAAGATACAAGATACTGATGTCGGAACATCACCGCGCGACACTAGAAATACTGGCAGAAGTCCGCTGCTCAAGCAGGTACTGCCGCCACTAAGCTCATAACGCTGATCCGCGGTGTAAACGAACAAACTGTACTCCTTTCTCATGTACTCCTTGGACGCTCATGAGAAAGTACTCCTTTCTCATGCGCGTCCCCACCCGCCACGGCGGCCTAGTGGTTAATGCGCTCGACTGCTGGCCTGAAGGTCGCGGGATCGAATCCCGGCCGTAAAGGCCGAAATCCGATAGCGGCGTTATACTTGAGTCCCGTGCAGTACTGTACTAAGATTTACGAGCATCTTAAAGAACACCAGATGGTCTAAACTTTCAGAGCCCTCCAGTACGGCATCCCTCATAATTATATCGTGGTTTGGAGATGTAAACCTCAACAATTACTATTGTGACCATCCCCACGAGCTCTTTCATGACATTTTCCACAAGCAGTGAAATTTCCAGTGTGTGATCTTACTTGGTAGGCTGACGACACCTTTTGCTGAGAAACATCGTAACTTATAATGTTACAGCACGATTCGTTCTATTATATATATATATATATATATATATATATATAGGACTGTATATGCAAAAATAGCTTGGGTTGCCGCTAGTTTATAACAGAATTGACGATGCGCCTCTTAGAGAACGACGGTTTATTAAGTCAACGTTTCGGTCGGAGCCCGACCTTTTTCAAGACAGTCTTGAAAAAGGTCGGGCTCCGACCGAAACGTTGACTTAATAAACCGTCGTTCTCTAAGAGGCGCATCGTCAATTCTGTTATATATATATATATATATATATATATATATATATATATATATATATATCCATCCTTTCTGAGTCACATTGTTTTTTTTTTTTTTTTTTTTTTTTTGCCCCGCCACGGTGGTCTAGTGGTTATGGCACTCGGCTGCAGATCCGAAGGTCGCGGGATCGAATCCCGGCCGCGGCGGCTGCATTTCGATGGAGGCGAAATGTTGAGGCCCGTGTGCTGTGCGATGTCAGTGCACGTTAAAGAACCCCAGGTGGTCGAAATTTCCGGAGCCCTCCACTACGGCGTCTCTCATAATCAGAACTGGTTTTGGGACGTTAAACCCCACAAATCAATCAATCAACATTGTTTTTTTCGCTGTCACAAATCACAAGGTAATTAGCGCAATCAATGTCAAGAGTATGAGTAGCGGAGGTATCCTGCGACACTTTGTACCGCTACGATGTCTGGAATTCTCTCGTAGAGAGAAATTACTACAAAAATTGCACATTCGTGAATCCGTCGATGACGAGCGCTTTACGCGAGCACATAACTAGAATTTAGGAAGTCATTGCGGTTTTATGTCCTTTCTGTATAGAAGATACGTCACAAAATATGTCGCTACGAGCGTTGTTACTCCTGTACACTTGTCCCGTGGTCCGGTACTGCGTAAACGGTATACGCGTACGGACCAGGTTAAACTCAAAGTCGTAATTGCGGCATCGTGCCGAGGTTTTGCATCGCCATTTTGTTATTAGGTGGAAAACCACTACCTGGTTGGCAAGTAGAGCATCGAGTTCCATGAATTACAAAAACCACAAAAAACCGCCGACAGCGTAGCTTATACATAGCTGTCATGTTTAGCAGCCAAAAGAGCCCCGATCAGTTGTTTGGGAATGAAATCAATATAATTATAGCCAGAAAACAACAGTTGTTGAGATACTAACACATGTTTCATTCAAGTTAAACTTGGTTGGTCGCAGTTCTGAAATTCTAAAGCAAACACTCCTGTTCATAGGCGTTTTCTGCTGCATTATATATGTCCATAAATGAAATTTATAAATGTATCGAAGTATCTTAAGATACAAATGGCAAGTATCGTATCGGATACAATTATTGAGGTGGTATCTTGTATCTGTATCCGAAATACTTCTTGCCCGAGTATCTTGTATCGTATCGCGATACAATTTCAAAGTATCTTTGCCCACCCCTGTTGGTAGGCCCTGCAACCAACTTGTGCTGCCAGAGCTAAATGACGGCAGCCGACGAAGCGTTCATGCAAACAAGTTGCGGGAGCATGTATCTAGGGTAAGCTCGGTGGGAGTCATATTTGAGACAGATGATGAGTTTGGGGACGTGTCAGCGTTGCCGAGGAGCACGCAGGGAACCAAAAGCGTCTGCGCGAGAATGGACCACTTAACAGACGTTCAGAGAAAGGAGCAGCTAATAAAGACGCCTACACTCCACGCGCCTGACGTCAGCAAGGGCTACATTCTGGCAACTGATGCATCTGATGTAGCTTTGGGAGTATGCCTCGCTCAAATAAATGAAACTGGCAGGGAAGTGCCGGTGGCCTTCCTCAGCAAAAAGCTAACACCAACCCAAACCCGTTGGGCCACGATTGAGCGGGAGGCTTGCGCGGTTATATGGGCATTACAGCGTCTCGAAACGCGGCTGTTTGGTGCCAACGTTACGGTCATCACTGACCATAATCCCCTGAAGTTCCTTACCTTGACGTCCCCTCAAAGTGCAAGACTGATGCGCTGGGCTCTGGCACTGCAGAAGTTTAATGTGTCAGTTATACGCAGAAGGGGTAAACTAAATGCAAACGCGGACGCGTTGTCCCGGTTGGCAAACTCACATTCATTGGAACAAGGCAAGAATGCATGCGGATATAGTAGTATACTGGTCATGCAGCTGCGAGCTTTTGGTGGAGTGGGGCATCATTGCTTTGCACTTCTGCGATTTACCGGAGTCAAGCCGCCTGAGCAACGGACACTCGTTTCGGACATTGATGTGTTGCATCACGAGGCGTTTATGCAACACAGTGGCAGTGGAGGTGTCGGGCGTGGCATTGCGGCCCCCGTAAGAACGCGTCAACACGTCGTGCAGTTGTCTGGAGCTGGCGACTCCCAGGCGACTCCCATAAACAAACCCGAGTTGGCGGAGGAATGCGGTGGCCGGCACGGATCGCCGACTGCTTCGGCGAAGTTTGTCTGCAAGTGCGCCCCCGAGCTCTAGTGGCAATGGTGGCCGGAACATTTCCGTCAACACCTCGGACATACGTGGTGCGGGAGCGGACGGCTTCGACAACACGGACGGCGGCGGCGGCTGCCTCCCCCACGAGTGGCGGGCCCCGATTTATGACCTGGGGTGCGCGCTACAGCCGACAACCACGGTGGCCTGCAGCGACGATGGTGGTGCGTGTGAATGAACTCTGGCTCAAGACACCCCTGGCCGAACTTGAGCAGACCCCGTACATCGGTGTTTTAAGGAGAGACTGTAGGGATGGGCGGGGAGACGACCAGGTGAACGCGCCGAGTGCGCATCGGAAATAAACGTACTGCATTTACTCCAGTCCGAGTCTCTTCTCATCAGCGACATATAGACGAGTCGGCTTTCTCAGTTGCGGTCAGTACTGGAGGAAGGGGCTCGCGAACATCACTGTCACCTTTGCAACAGACGAGCTCGTTACAGCATGCCTGATCATAGTCAAACTTTGCTACCAAAGGGAGAATTAAAAAGCTACTTGGTTAAACATATACGTACACATAAGCGAAATAGCTGTTCTATTTCTTTTTTAATGAGAAATGTCCTGTTGTGTGCACCAACACAGTGTCTACCACAGAATCTTTTGCTGCGCATGGCTTGGTGGGGCTATCTTAAAAGAATGTCATAACGGGCAGCCATAAATGAATTCAAAGAAAGAAAGGGTGTTTGTGACAAGATCTTTGCTGAAACAGAAGAATAACAAGCCAGACAAATTTTGCGAACAGTGGCCTGGATGTCGGTTATTATCGAATAAATCGCAAAAAAGTGGTAGCGTGCTGGCGCTGCCATCACCACCTGTTTTTACTTGTGCTTTAGCAGCAAGTCCTCTGCAGTGCACAGTTGGTTGTCCGTCTGCCAGCGCTAGCAACGAATTGAAAAGAGGGAGGTTCAAAGCTCTGGGTCCCTAAGGGAGCCTATAACTCTGCAGCGGCCACTTGCTGCCACAGTCGTATATCAATCCTTGATTACTGTACATTTCTACACACCTTCGAAATGTACGTTAACTGCAAATCATCAGAACTCATCTCAATGTGCCTGAAGCCATAATACTCGCAGCACCAGGAGATTGTCCTCAATGCTGTTTGATTTCCAAGCTTCCATAAAAAGCAACAAACTGCAGAGATTTATGCGAATGTACTCAATTGGGTTTTGTTTTTCAGCTTTCAACTATGCAGTACATTTACTGTCAAGCAATATGCAGCGACCTCCACATTTAATTGGAAGAAAACATACACCAGAGGCACACATCAAAGCTGGTGCTAGGTATATGTCGTACGAAGACTTTAACAGGGCTACGCGAAAGACAAGTTGTCGTTCAGTTTGAAAATATTTCTGAAGCTCCCATACTGGGTGCGCAACTTGTAGTGGATTAAACCAGGCCCGGAGTTCCCCAGAGAACGTATGTACGCAAATTCAAAAGTGAACTTTGGACGCGGATTTCACGTCAACTTTTGAATATTGGCCCTTACAATGCTTTAGGGCAGGGGTCTAAAACACGCAGACCGCGCACCTTTCATTAGCGGCCCGCCCCGTGTGGTCACCACACGTTGAAGCATAACTGTGGATCAAAGACTCGATGTTATGAATAGCAGGTTTATCGAAACCTGACGCCGAACAGAAACGTCACATATGTGCGGTATAGTAAAGGCCTGTTGGCTGACACTTATGGCCCTTTCGCTATATTCCGCCCTTGTGGGTCTAAATTTCGTGAGTGCGGCCCGCGAGCTGAGGGCCTGCGGAATGTAGCGTTGCCCAAGATCATGCTCTGACCCGGTCCAGTTGCAGGACCTCACTACAACTCGAGACGATGAGCCTCAAATGGTGTTGACAGAAATATTTCAAAACATTTACCACGCGGCAAGGCAAAAATACTGCCCAACAGGCAAGACAGCATCGTTCCCTAGATCTGGAGAGCGGATAATCGAGAGAACGTCGTCGTGCGCCCAGCAATTCCCCTCAGCGAACATCATGCAACTAGCAATTCCCTAGATTATAAACATAGGGAACATCGTCGTGCACCCAGCCATTTCCGATAGCGGCGCACGCCGTAGTGCCCATGGCATCATCCCGTACACTGGTAACGCTCAGTACACGACACTCTAGAATTTTCACCTCTATCGAAAATGCGACCGCAGCGAGCAGGATCGTAAACAAAGCGACGGCACGTCGAATGTAGGAAATAAAACGTGTGGGCCCCGATCAAAGAAGACAAACAAAGAAAAAATACGTCCTGATATGCAGCTGGGCGTCCGGCAGTGGTGACGCTTCGCCCGTTACTTTCTAGGTATGTAGAGACATCCCAGCCTTGCAGCATGAGTACAACACTTGTGCATGGCTACGACTTAGATCTCTGAACAAAGATAAGGCCCATCGAACGTATGAAATACACCACATGTGCACAGAGGCGTGAGAAAATTAGAATCTTTCTCTTTAGCAAATACTGAACCTCTGAGCGTTGTCAAAGACGTGCTATCTCACCTATGAGCGACGGCAATGGAGCAATATTGCACGTGTGAGCGACGCCCCAACAACGCTTTGGCCACAGGTTTTCATAATCCACGAACCACAATACGCGCCAAACAAGATGTATAAATGCTATCTGTGACGTGAGCTTAAACCTAGGGACAGACGAGACCTTCACATGGGCGGTATCGTTAGGGACATCGGCTGTCCGAGCTCATAGAGAAAAGATGCTACAGCAGGTACGGCACACGAATTTAGAGAACGGAAAGTGCACCCTTGGCTGCCTTGGCTTTAAAAACAAAACTAGCAGTAGCGGCGGCGTAACAAACTGCGATAGCGCGAGCGCAGATGGCGCAGCTTGTACTATCATCATCATGATTACATTCGCGTTTTTGTTTGTTTTGCGTGGGTCGTGCATAGAGTTGATTGCTACTAGCTCTCCGCGTTTTGTTTTTCTCTTTGCTCAATCCGCGGCTCCCACGCGATTTCGAACCGCGGAGCGACTTCTCGTGCTTCGCGTTTCGAAAGCGCATGGGAGCCGCGGATCGAGCAAAGAGAAAAGACAAAACACGGGGAGAGCAGCCCTTTCATGCTCCGTATTTTGTACACAACGTTTCGTACACAAATGTAGCTCATCGCAACAGGCCTCGACTGGCAAAAACAGCGTCAATAAAGTAAGGATTGCAGGGATTCCGGAACCGGGGGGCCGGGGGCAGGGGGGCGGTCGCCGCCCTAACATTTTTCCAGAGGAATTTTTGACAAGAATTTTCAAGCTGGTGGTTGTGTGCTCTTGTGCTCGACTCAGTAGTTGCTCAGTTGCTCCATTCAGTTGGACCACTTGTTGTGCGGTAACCTCTCGAGATGCGCGGTCTGCACAGGTTTTCAGCACTTACGAAATTTCCAACAATCATTAAACTGTATACCAATGTAAAATAAGTGAGGATGCAAATGTATAACATTTACTACGGCTAAATGAACTCAAGCATTATTAATTGATATAATAAAACTACTTATTATTAATGTAATACTATGTAAAGTAAATAAATAATAAACAAAACATGCAAGGACAACGATGCTTGCCCTCATTATAGTAGGAGAGGCTTGAGACTGTAAGAAAGCGGTCAAGATAGGTGTCGAACGAAATGCGCTTGTCAAAGGATCTGATATTTTTACTGATATTGCTCATAGTCACGTTCATGTCACGACATGATATGCTCAGGTAATGCTATGACATGAGCGTTACTACAAAAATAAAACTACTGGAAGGGGCTCGAGATGGGTGTCAGATGAAAGGTGTATGTCGAACAATATGATATTAATCATGGTCACGTTCATGACATGACATTATATGCTCAGGTAATGCTATGACGAGCACGACTGCAGTAATGAAACTACTGGAAGGGGGCCGAGATGGGTGTCAAGCGAAAGGTGCATGTCGGAAAGTGGGATATTGGTCATATAGTCACGTTCATGCATGACATGCTCATATGTCATGGGCATGACCTTGCTAAAATAAAGCTACCGGAAGGAGATCGAAATGGGTGTCAACAAGAGATATAAGTCGAGAGATGAGATGTGAGTTAGTCCATTTCGTGACGTGAATTACGTGATCTGAAATGAGCATGACAAAGCAAAAACTAACTGAAGGGGTCGAGATGGGTGTCAAACAAAATGCTCTTGTCGAAGGATCTGAGATTGGTCATGGTCACGTTCATGACATGACATGACATGATCAAGTAATGCTATAACATGAGCATGACTATGCAAAAATAAAACTACTGGAAGGGGGTGGAGATGGGTGTCAAGCGACAGGTGCATGTCGAAGAATGTGACAGTAGTCATAGTTACGTTCATGGTATGACATGCTCATGTCATGCGCATGACTCCGTAAAAACGAAACTACCGAAAGACTAGAAGGAGATCGAGATTGGTGTGAAACAAGAGATATAGCTCGAGAGATGCGATATGAGTTAGACACGTTCATGACGTGAACTACATGATATGACATGAGTATGACAAAGCAAAAATAACAGAAGGGGGTCAAGATGGGTGTCAAAAGGAAAGTACAGCTCAAAGGATGTGAAATGAATTATAGTCATGTTCATGACATGATATGAGATTATCGTCGTTAAGCATAAGAAATAATGGAATGGGATCGAGATGGGCGTAAAACGAAAGGTGCAAGTCAATGGATGTTATACGAGCTAGACGTTCATGACTTGAAAGGATCATATTAGCGTGGCATGAGATGATTATATTACGAAAAATTAAACAGATTTCATGACATGGATATCACTGCATGCGGGTCTATACTTCATGGTGCATATGAAATAGTGTCATCAAAGATGTCATGGGGACGGCTTCATTGCCTTGCTATTAAATTAATCTGCATCACATGATGTCAGCTTATAACAAACATGATAGATCACGACATTAATGTTCAAGACATGAATGCCTTATAGGTCACGACGTGTGCCAAATTGTAAGACTGCCCCACCCCGGTATGCGTCGTGACGACGCACGGCGACGCGCGGGGTGGTGTGGTGGAGAGGCGGGGAGTGGCGGTGCGTGGTTGGGGGGCTCCAGCCCAGTCAGCTCATGCCTGCCTACGCCACTCACCCATGGTAAGGAAGGCAGAAAGATGTTTCCATGCAACCGTATTGGACATCGGTCTACAGATTGTCGAACTATGAATGGTAGTTCACCGTCGCAAGTGGTGTGTCAGCTGTGCGATAGGAGAGGACACCGAGCGAATAAATGTAGGCAAGGGAAATAGGAGAAAGCAGCATGTATTGTTGACTCACGGGATGACTAAAGAAAAGACTAGCAATAAAAAGGGCATCAGCAATGCACAGGAAAGTAAACTGAATGTCAATTTGGCTCGATGAGAGAATATTAAAGAGAAAGCTTTAGTGGCATAGTCGAGTGAGTTTCGCCGTGTATCTCCGCTTGGCCTTGAAGCGACGAACCGAAACCGCGTGACTAGGCAAACTCCGCCGCCGTACGTATGCCGTGTGTGTGTGTGTGTGTGTGTGTGTGTGTGTGTGTGTGTGTGTGTGTGTGTGTGCGCTTGACTGGCCGCGCTCCGTCGCCGCTGCTGCCCCGACGGTTGCCGCTGTAGACTACCGCTATACCTCGCTAGCCGTATCCATGTGACTGACCGCTCTCTCGAATCTCCATGCCACGTTGGTTAGCGCGTTAGCGCTTCAGTGGCTACAGTTGCTTCATTTGCTTCTGTTCAACCGTTGTGGCATGGTCGCGCGATGGAAGTCGTGAGTGAGGACGGTGGTCCATCTGTGCTAAAACTGTGTGCGCGTTCGCAGCGGCGAAAATAGTAAGCTGCGTTGGACAGCGCAGCAGATCCAACAGTCCTGGTGTACTAGACCTGGTGTCTCAGAGAGTCGATGGGCTCGACTTACTCTGTGGCCAAGATTGAAACGCCTGCAAACTACTTCACTGACCAGAGCTGCAGTATTTGCTGCAGTAAAACGAAACCGCGAATAAACTATGCAAACAATGCAAAACACGTGGTTGCCTGTATGAGCCCAACTCGGCTTAGCAACACAGCTCAACAAGCTTTCGCTTGCAAAACCGACCCTAGCTGAGCTAAGCCGCCGCCATTTTTTGCCCGTTGTTAATGGGAAAAACCACGGACAGAAGGTGAAAGTGTTAATACAGGCGCGGACATAGATTTGGCGAAAAGAGTCGAGTTTAGTGGAGGAAGCGAATCCGACGGGTAGACTCTGTGCAGCCATTTTGGTGGATTGCTCACTGAGAAGGCTTCCAGAAGCTCATGTAAGAGTTGCAAGACCTTATTATACAGGTTTGCTGATGGCAAAATGCTTGAAAATTTCCATGTACGATCTCATATTGGGTAATGTGCCATGTGTGAGCAAAGTGAATGAGCCAGATGTGAATCGGGAGAGCAACAATGGCGCACTGGAGAAAGATAATATCAACATTGTTGTAATGCTGGAACGAAAGAAGATTGGTCAATGTGGACCATGACGTAAAAGTTCACAAGAAGAAAAGGACCAACTACCCGAAGTGGCATTGGCAGCAGTAACAGGAGCAGCCGCGAAGAGAGAAGTGGAGACGACGAGTTTGAAGGTGCCGAAAATACAGAATCTGACGTCAGCCCTACAGATTTTTGGGAAAAGAAAAAAAAAGGATTGATTGATTGATTTGTAAAGTTTTACGTCCCAAAACCAGCTATGATTATGAGAGACGCCGTAGTGGAGGGCTCCGACAACTTCTTTTTTTTTCCATCTGGTGTTCTTTAACGTGCACTGACATCGCACAGAACACGGGCCTCAACATTTCGCCTCCATCGAAATGCAGCAGCCGCGGCCGTGATCGATCCCGCGACCCTCGGATCAGCAGCCGAGATACCACTAGGCCGCCGTGGCGGGGCAGGAAAAGAAAAGGGTGAATCTTTGAAGACTCTTTTGAGATGGTTGCGAAAGTACCAAAGAGATGTCGAAATGTCTTCTAATTTGTAATACGTAATGGACTACTCGATAGGAAATGTCCCCTTGCTTTCGGAAGAGAGATAGAACTGCTGGTAGTAGCAAGTGTATTCAGGATAATGATTCTAACCTTGCTACATGAAAATGTTACGGTGGAGCATCCAGGCCTGAAAAACACGCTGGCGAGAATTACGGGACAGTACTTTTGGCCAGGGCAGAAATTCAGTATGACATTAAGAGGTATTTGAAATCATGTGATGCATTTACGCTGGGACCTTGGTCCCAGCGTAAAGGTCCCAGCGCTGGGACCTCGGTCCCAGTGCTTTTACGTTGGGACCTTAGTCTGTATATAACTGTTCTTTATCTCTCTACGCACTAAAAAACTGAAACTGAAACTGAAACTGAAGGGGAGCGTCGGTATGTAAAGGCATGCGTGCAGTGCAAGAAGATATGAGCAGGATACCATTGAGAATGTTAATAATGAAGGGTTTAAACCAAGGAAGAAGGAGTTATAATATATGGTGCAAGCCTTTTTCCATGGCCTTTATAGACTACGGGAAAGCATTTGGTTCCATGTAAATATGAAATATGAGCAATTATAGAAGATTTACGTCGACAAGGAGTACCTGGCGCATACGTGCGAACCATAACTAACGTCAACAAAGATTGCATAGCCACACTACTCCTACGTGAGAGCGGCAGAAAAATTCCGATCAAAAGAGGTGTCAGGCAAGAAGATACGATCTCCCCGACGTTATTCACTACATGTTTAGAGGAAGTGTTCAAAGGTCTGTACTGGGAAGAAAAGGGAATTTGAATAGACGGAGAATATCTCAGCCATTTATGGTTTGCACACGACATTGTGCTCTTTAGCAATGACAGCGACGAGGTACAAAACATGATTGAGGACCTAGACAGGGAAAGTTAAAATAGGAATGAATATGAATGGGCAAAAACCAAAATTAGGCTAAACAGGTCTAGCTAAGGAACAGGAATTTAAAATGAACAATGAACCCTTACAATGTGTAAACGAACACGTATACCTGGGGCAGTTACTAACAGGGACGCCTACTCGTGAAAAGGAAATTCTCCGTAGAATAAGGATGGGCTGGAGCGCATTCGGAAGGCATTCTCAAATCCTGACTATAAACTTTCGCTGTCACGAAAGCGCGAAGTATGTAATCACTGCATTCTCCCGGTACTAACGTACGCTGCAGAAACGTGAAGGATAACGAAAAAAGAAACTAGCGAGGAAATCAGGGAGCACGCAGTGTGCAGTGTAATGAAAAATGATAGGTGTAACGCTAAGAGATAAAAACGAGCACAGTGGATCAGGCAACAGACAGGAGTAGCTGATATTATTATATCAATAAAAGAAATTAGTGGACCTGGCAGGGCATGTGATGAGTAGGACAGATAACCGATGGACAGTAAGAGTGACGGAATGGATACCAAGAGAGGAAAAATACAACAAAGGCAGGCAAAAGGCTAGATGGAGCGATGAAATTATAAGAAGTTCTCGGGCATAACGAGGAACCATGCAGCTCGCTCAGGATAGGGCGGATTGGAAAGCGTTGGTAGAGGCCTTCGTCCTGCAGTGGACTCAAAATAGGCCGCTGATGATGACGGCAGGAAAGTGGGAGGTGTTGTAACGAGGCCTGATTATATAGGATCAAAAGTTGATTTTATGAGTAGAAGCTGCTAGGGATAAAACAGGTTGTAGAAATACGAAAAGTAACATGCGGCTATCAGATCACACGTATTGATATTGTTGAGCTGATGCTGATTTGGTGTATATTCATTGGTGCTAGCGTGGAATGAGAGCTATTTTAACAATGAAGTGAGGAGTAATGTGGAGAAGTGATAAGTGAAGTGTGCACAAAAACAGTGTGCGGTGGTGTGACAAGAAATCGAAAAGAGATAATCGACGCAACCATATGTGCTGAAGGGATTCATGTTCACTAGTGATGGGTAAAGCAGTTTTTCTTTATATAAGAAACTCGGAAAAAGGGGAGGCCTCTGTCATAAGCAGAGACAACAGGCTCCAAAGAAGTAGCGCAGAAGAAGAGTCGAAAGGGCACGACCTGAAATAACTATTCTTTCGTTTGGAGGGTCCACTTTGGGGTACAGCCACAGGGATGTCTATGTCTGTTTAGCAATAATAAAATTTCTAATTGAAACAAAAATAATTTTACCTTAATTTTCATCATTTGTGCTTCGGCAACCCACAGATATGAAAGTACTCTTTTAATTCAAAACACTCTCGGGAAATCCCCTGCAATGGACATTTGCCAACTTACAGAGAAGGAGAGGAAGAAGAAGGACACGACACAAGCGCCAAAGGTGCAAAAGAGCTGGTGTGCGCGGCACGAAAAGTATTGTGATGGTACGTGCCACGTCCGACCGCATCATTTGTGGAGAGAGAGAGAGAGAGAGAGAAAACATTTATTTGAATGAAAAGAGGGATCTTCCTCGTAGGGTGGAGCCCTTAGTTCAGGGCCCCATTGGCTCGCGCCACTCCACGTGCTCGCTGGATCAGCCGACGCTGCTCCCGCGGCGCTGAGCTGGTCAGCGCAGTCTCCCAGGAGGAATGTGATGGTGATGGGATAGGGGAACAGCCCGGTGGACATGGGCATTCCCACGTGCAGTGATAAACTGTGGGCTGCGCTCCACAGTAGGGACAGTATGAGGGATATTGTGTGGGATGAAAGAGGTGTAGGGTGAAGAGACATGGGAAGGAATTAGTCTGTAGTTGCCGCCACGCGACAGCTTCCTCCCGGGTGAGGGAATGGTGTGGGGGGGGGGGAAATAACGTCGGCTTTGTCTGTAATGTTCTAGAGTGTCAGCGTAGTTCAATGGTTCTGTTGGTGCGTCGTCTGGATTGGACAGCTCTTCCGATGGCGCCCGGTTTGTAAGCTCTCGGGCTACCGCATTAGCGCGTTCATTGCCATGGAGAGAGGCGTGTCCAGGTGTCCAAACGATACGCACCCTGTGTAGTAATGAGGGGTGTAAAGATGTCAGAATGCGGTGTGTGTACGGTGTCACCATTCCTTGTGCTATGTTCCTGCAGGCAGTTTGCGAGTCAGTGACCACTGCCGTAGGTTCGTCCCGTGCTGGTAGGAGAGAAGCATGTACAATAGCCAAGGCGACAGCCGCCTCTTCCGCCATGGCACTGTCCTTAGTGTTAAGCGTGGCCGAAACGCCTAGAGTGTCGGTGTTGTCTACTACGACAAGACACATGGCCTGTCTTTGTGGGTACCGTGCCACGTCAGTATAGAGGACCGGCGTATCAGAGGTAATTGTGGAAGAATAGCTCGAAACACGCGACAGAGGTGTGAAAGAAGAGGAAGGAAGGTTGAGCTGTGATTCTAGAAGGAGAGCGATAAGGCTAGAATCTAGTACTTCCTTATTAACTAATTTAAATGATTATCCACACTTCTCATTTCGTTGGAATAGAAATGCATTCACCTCCAGAAAACTTGAACTTATCTTTACGCAGTTACGTTGTCGCATTCCAAAATTAAGCCTTTATATGCACAGAGCTGGTCTCGCCCCATCGCCTTTGTGTCAACACTGCGGCGAAAACGAATCTATCAATCATTATTTCTTAAAATGCACTCGGTTATTCTCATTAAGAAAATACACATTGAAAGATTTTCTTCTTAGGTTTGGGTTGGAATTCTTCGTCCTGGAGTAGCAAGCCAGGCCACTAGCCAGGCTATAACACCTCCCGAGTCATTAATAAAATATTCTTTCTCTCTCTCTCTCTCTCTCTCTATCCGTCTCCAATATATTCTGTCTTTGGAGCCTCCTCATTAGGACATTTCCACGGGGTGTATGCTCTACTGTTGCAAAATTTATAATTCATTCAGGCTGGTTCTGCTCACAAATTCGTACTCTTCACCGTTTATTTCATCCTGATTATTCGATTATGATTGGTATTTCATAGTACTTCTGACTTAACTCTTTCAACTTCTGACATCTTGGCCAATCCCCCAGGGTGGGTATGTACCAGAATTGAGGACAACAACTATTCAACGTGACACCGGCGAGGAAGGTTGGTCTGTGAGCGACGCACTCACGGCGGGAACATGTGGGAACTGGCCGATGCGCGGTGAAGCTGGGGGCTCGAAGATACACCCTCGACGCCGGCCCAGTTCGGTAGAGGCCCATCGGCACAGTAGCTAATCACGGTAGCTGCAGACGAGCTGGTGACGATCGATTTCAATTTCAATTTATTTACTTTGAAAAAGATGCATACAAAAACGGGTGACAAAAGGACGGCTGGTTCCGAGGACGGCTGGTTGTCACGAGACAGTCCTCGGAACGACGCGCCTGCGGTGACGTGTCACTGCCGAGCAAGAATTTCAGGACAATGGGCAAAGTTTTCATCAACATCCCCAGGCGACGAGGCCTGCGGCAGATCCAGAGCGACGACGACGAGCTTTGATACATGGGTAACTATTCCACGCAGTCGGCGATGACGTTACCACGGTGGTGAAGCAGCAAAGACATCCATCGAGTTGCGGCAACATGGCTGCTACGACAAAGGTAACGGCAATTTGACAGCTACGCGTCTGCTACCAAGCAAGACCGTCGCCGTTGCCAGTGGTCTAGTGACACGGTTGCCAGACAAACGAAGATAGCAGGTATATGCAAAGACGAGGAGAGAGTGAATGAATGAATAAACGTTTATTGTGAGCCGACGAAAGGTCGTCGTCCCCTGGTGGGTGGTCTCCTCAGTTCAGGAAAACATCCGCCTTAGCAGCCAGCCTAGTTCCGATGAGAAGGCCCTGTTCAGCAAGATATCGACTGGCTAGCAAACGTTCCCACTGCTCGGAAGATGGGGGTTCGGGTAGGGGAGGTAAAGAAGAGGTCTTCGTTCTGCACTCCCACACCATGTGGTACAAGGTGCAGGGCTCGTCGCAGAACATGCACGTGGTGTGGTAGCTGGCGGCGTACATCGCGTTTAATCTCGTGCCGTGGGGGAAAGTTTTTGTAAATAAGACTTTTACTATTAGTAGTTGCTTTTCTAAGAGCGTTTCAGTACTTATGTACATCCGTGTGCGTGATTTCTTGCTAATCAGGAGCAAAACTTCTGCTTGCTGTGCTTGCCAATCACTGCTGTGTACTTCCTGAACGCGGATTGCCTCGACGATATTTACCCTCAAAAACACAACTTCTGATATTATTATCAGCACCGCAAATGTTGCATAAGCGTCAATGAAACCTGCGCCTCTTGTTATTTCTCCTGCAAATAGTTCGTTTATATTTGTATTCCTCGCGGGTTAGTTATGCGACTAGCGCGTACAAACGATTTCAGTACGTCCAGTTATCAGCTGGGCATTCCGAAAACCTTATGCTACATGTTTTAATTATAAACACAAAAAAATAGCTGAGTCGAAATCAAGTAACCTAAAGTTCGCGCCGATGATCTACCCGTGCGTTTTATTTACCTTCTCTTCACCGATTTCACATAATCCCTTTAGGAAGATACCTTCCTGAGAAATGCGGTGCGACATCCGGCGGCACCACGAATGTGTACTTCTAAGAGTAAATGATACTCGTAGGCAAAAGTACTTTACTGCGCATTTATTTCAGCAGCATTTCATTACGACAAATGTCTGCTTTGTGGGTGGTGGAATAGTGGAACAATGAATCGTGGAAGCTGTCGTGATGGCTGCCATTATGGCCTCCTGCAAACTGTTACTGCCAAATGAGGCACATCTCGGGCTTCGCGGAAACATTTACGCAATGCCCATCAGGCGAGCACTTCCCGACATAGCACAGAGGTCTAGGTTTTCCCCCTTGGAAATTCCACACACTTACCTGCAATAAAATACGAATACATTTAGAAATTTGCGACGGGATGAAAAACTTCTACGAATATTCAAGCCTGCAAGCTGTTGCAGAGGCATCATATGAAATACTTCAGGTCCATAAATATATGCCCATTAGCAAAGGCATGTGGTGCTGCACGTAGACGGGCATTGGAACACTTGTTTGAAACGGCCATCTGTCGTGTTCTCTGTCGGTCTGCCGAACACGCTCTAGGGGATATGTAAATCAGTATTGTTGCAGAGTATGCACCAATTGGATTCGAATATCGCTTGTTATTTTTAATCGTAATATATTCAAAATTCCTCTACGCGTTTTAACTTTCTCTACATTATGGATGGATTGTGTGGTCTATTGGTATTTTTTTCCTAAACAACTGGCTATTGGCCGATCCCCCGGAGTGTGTGTGCGGTGCTATTTGATCTACGACTACAACTGATAATATCGTACTCTTATTTCAATAACATGCGTCTCTAGGGGCTTCTGCTACGTCCCTCCTAGCAATGGGTGATTTGATGATTCCGGAAACATTCAAACTAATGCTGTGTTTGTTTGTTATGAGTTATACAATTATAATATTAATGCAAACAAGAAAGCTTTAGTGGGGCTTTTTGCAAGTGCCGCTCGTGCTGGATGACTGTCCTTAGCGCCGTTGCTTAATAAACGACCCTGCAAATGGCCGAGCGTGCCACGCCCTAAACCATTCACCGTGGAACCTTCGTCCTGCACCTTACGCTCCACCATGCCCGGAAACTCATCTCGGTCAGCTTCCTCCTCCATCCCCGCAAACAGCCCCAGCTCCATAGGCCGTGTGCATTGGTGTACCTCTCTGCAGGGGCCCTGCTACCTTAAGTGCCACGGACGACATCGTCATCGAAGACTGGTTTTGGACACATGAAAAAGTAAACGAGCACAACAAATGAAACGATCCCGCCAAACTAAGCAACGTCATCTACCTCCTAGGAGTGATCGCCCTCCGGAAGAACATCCCTAACACAGACTTTCCTACTTCCTTAGCCGTTGTACTTGGTCGTCTTGCTCAGCGGAAGCAGCGGGCCGATTCGCGAATGCGGAGAACGGGCACAGAAGCCAGGCGACTCATTGAATAGCTATATCGAAGGTACCCTAGACCTCTGTAGAGGTGTTGACATGGCCATGTCAAAATCGGGTAAAATTTAAAAAAAATGTAAATGAAAGGAATCGAGCATGATGCCTTTAACATGGCGCTTGACCAAAATTTCGGAACAGTGTTAGAAGTCCTCACTTTGTGCCGATGTTACGAGCAGCTACGCAGGTAGCTGGTAGGTACCTGTCGCCCTTGCTTCCTCGATGAACAGCTTGCAAGTTGCCCGTCGACCATCCTTTTGGCCTTTTAGCAGCCGCAGAAGGTAAAACACATGTCATTAAATTTTGTGCCACGAATGTGCCGTCCGATCGAGGAAGACAAAAAAAAATCCTGTCTTCGCGAAGCTGTGGAATCCATAAGCGGCAATCTGGCGAATTATGGGGCGGGAGATGGGTTGGGTACTCTGGACATGTGAACACGTAGCATGGGACATCAGTGGCACCTCTTCACTGAACAGGGATCCTAGCCAGCTGTACACAAGCGAAAGTTCTCGAACGACTCACATTTCTACGGAGACAGTGCATATTGCACTCGCCAGAGCCCTGTGCATACCTGTCATGAACCAGGAGCGTCGGCAAACGGTGAAACCTTGCAAGCGGAACCGAACGGGTCGTCAGCGGATCACTTTGTGAACACACGCCCGCTGCAGCGAAAGTCGCATCATTTACTACCGAAGCGCTAACTGCCGCGCTCGTTAGCCCGACAATCTGCTTCGCTCCATCGTTCCTAAATGGCGGTACTACCGCTGCGAATCAAAGGTGCAGTAGAAGGAAGGCGATGTTTATGAAAGAGTAATTTTGGCTTGCTAAACACGTTTTTTTTTTAACCGGTAATCAAATGCAAACTGTAAAGCAATGTAGTGAACATTTAAAGCCCGGTTGTTCCTTGTATCCACTATATGTCGGTGGTGTGATCGGTAGAGCTTCCAACTTCTGTCGTCGCATCATGTGTAATTGTGGGTTCGATTCCTTGCGGGTTGTACTTTGTCAAGTGTGTGTTGATTTTTTCAGACATCCACTTCCGGGACGGCAATGTGTTAAAAACGTATGTATATTTAAGAACACCGAAAAAGTCTTATTATGCGCATGTCCAATGTTTATCAACGGTGGTCTACTCAAAATTGTGTTTTCTTTACTGTGCTTGGCCCGGGAATCGAGAAGTTTTTTGTAACTTGTGGAATGACTGGTTGATTGCTTACATGAGAGGGCCACGGTTGCCTCTTAAGCTGAGAACTACATCAGCGGCGCATGCTTCAAACCAACCCAATGAGCGGACGCCGCACTTGTACAAAAACGATCTGAAAACTGCATGGCATGTGAGCCCTGAACTAATATTATATACCATCTACCTTGCTGTGACTGTCGAAGAAGTATTAAGGAACATCGTGCAAAAGGTTAGCAGTAACTTCAACACTAGTATTCTTCCCACGCTCCATCGCTACATGAATGCACAAATGCGTCGTTTCAATGCAGGAACCATGGAGCCTATGTCGCTCGTCGGGTCATTTTCGGGGAACCGATACGTGAACTCTTCGATTTTTTTCCCCAGTTATTGCCTCCCGTGCCAGTTCAACCCATCCTTTATCATCCATTTGTTTGCTGTCTCTGAACTTTTCCTACGCTCTGCTGGAACGAACCGTTCCATTGGTTGACGCCACAACAACGACAAGTAAATTAAACGCGGGATTGGTGTCACTTGGTACATCCAGTAGCGTTATTACAACAAGTAGTGATTTGTCCAATCGGCTCAATATTCAGAACCACCGCTTTGTGCACGCGGCGCCAGTTGTGAAAGGATGTGCATATATACAAATACCCTGCTTGCCAACTTGTCATCTTCAGTAGCAATGCTAAACAGTTCAGTCAGAGCACTTGAGTTGTGACAATCAATGGTTCAAGTTCAACCGAAACGTCCTTGCAAGTTACTGCTGTATGTATGTGTAAGTTACAAGAAGAATAGCTGCGGCTTAGTTACAGTGGTTCATCCCCCTCAGAACAAAGTATGCGAGAATTTTTAAATTCGAAATATTTCAGGCTCTCATAATTTGTTCGCCTGTATCACAAAATTATCATCATCATTAGTTCAGGTCCCCAAGAGTGCGCGTGCAGTTCTTCTCTGCAATACTCAATGTGCAGCGTTCGCACGCGCGCTCCTTCCTTCTCTAGCGCACATGACCTTAGCCCACTACTACACTGGCAAAACTGCAGACGGCGGGCGCACATGTTCAAGCAGAAGAAAAAGAAAACAAGGATAGTGCGCGTAAATTTCTCAGGTGCGCAGCGTCTCACAAAGTTATGCGGGATAAAAACCGTGAAAAAACACCAAGTATAGCCAAGGTCTACCGAGTTCTACCTTGTGGTATAAAAGCATCTACCTAGACGTATCACCCGGTCGAACCGAGATAATACCACTAAGTTCTACTAAGTTATACCTCGACGCATTATCTATTGATGCAGGATGTCCTTCTTTTTTTTTTTTTCGGAATAAGTCCATCTTATATTTTAAACGTTGTGCAAGACCGTGGAAGAAGCGGAAGTAGTGAAACTTTAGATGCGTAGCTTTGAGCAGCCTGTGAATTTTATGTTTCGGCAGGAATTTCCAGCCCTGACTTGAAAAAAATGTTCTCACAGTTTCTCTTACCGTGGCGCATTCTACGCCATCCAGGCTGCCGGGTTCGCCAGGGCATGAACTTGTGCAGTATGTGCGTACCTGCGTATATGGACAGGAAATCAAAAAGTTTAGTCGGCGATGGAACTGCAATTCTCACGCACACAGGTTCACTTTTCTGGGTTTAGTCTGCTTGAAATGAACTAGAAGTACAATAATTTGGTTGTTATTTACGTATGCAGATATGGAACGAAAATTGTAGGAATGCGAGAGCTATATGAACATGGTTAATTAGAGCGTTTAGAATGGTTAATATATAATGTATCAATCGTTAACAGAACGCTAGCGTTAGAATGCGGTCCAGTAAGCGCATCATCGAAGTATTGCAGGAATATTTTCTGATGACTGCCGGACGCCTACAAGAACATTGACGTCACTCCAAAAGGAGGCCACATAAAAATGCCAAAATAAAGATCTCATACATGACAGATTTCTCCAATAAATGTCGAAATTCAGCGTTTCAACTTCAATGAGATAAACTGAATGGTTCTTCGAAACGCTGAAGCGATACTGCAAATAGACTGATAGGCGCAGGTTCGAGATCTGCGAACAGCAGAGCCTTTTTGAGGAAACAGTCCAACATGCGGCAAATAAAACCAGAAACGCTACGTGTAGGAATTGTCACCTTGCGCGCACACTGCAGTCTGGAAGGCAAGTGGGTGACAGTAGTGAAGTGACACGGCGTGAAAAAATAAAAACTCCGCAGACGACGCATTTTTATGTTTGGAGCTATTCACGTGATCTCAGCGTTCGCGCTACTGAATTCTCACAGAGAGAACTTTTCGAATGCATTGTGAGCGTGCAAGTATTTCATCGAAGGTACATCGGAATCTACTCAGAGTACAAACGCACTGTCTCCACTAATGTGCCCGCACCATTCTGGGAAATCTGCTAAAGCATTTACCTAGTCAATGGTGGCAGTGTTTAAAGGTGCACTCATCGTGGGATTGATTGATTGATTCATTGATGATTGATTTGTGGGGTTTAACGTCTCAAAAACAGCTCTGATTAGCTCATCGTGAGATGGGTCAGAGAGGTCCTTAGTGCACCACCGGTGTATGGCAGGGTGATGAGGAGGGAAGTGTGAACTAAGGTTGTGGTAGGTAGGGAGATGGGTTTAGGGCGTAGGTAAGAAGTGGGTAGCAGTGAGAATAAGAGTAGGCTTAAGGTTGATAGTATTGTTTGTTAATTTAGCAGCTTGATGTATAACGTGAGCTGAGCAAGTGCTCGCCAAGATTGCCTTTAAGGTCTGTTCTTTTCACGATAGCCGCTTTTATCCCATTAGTTGTCTTGTGCTACGCCATATTGTAATGTGTAGCGTGCGAATATTCATGTTTCATTTGACTGACGTCGACCTTTATTTTGCTGGTTCTGTTCTAGATTTGTGGTATAGATTCGTATATTTTGCCTAACCATTATTTATAATTTTCCTTGTTTCTGCATCTTCAAATTATTTCTCACTTTCGTTTTTCAAGTCCCGTCAAAGCTTGAGAGCAGTGGAAGCTAATTGGAAAATGATTAGTTATTAAATTTGCATTTTTATCCATGCGTAAGTATAACTTGTTCTCCCCTCTCTGTTCCAAAGTGCATTCCTATTACTGTATAGTGTTGAGCCCAAATGTTTAGTGATAAATTTTTTAGACACTGGGATAAATATTCCACCTCTTGCCCTTGTGGCCGCTTTTGCCAATCCATCGGCTATGTCGTTGCCTAGGGTGCTGCTGTGGCCTTTTCACATAGCTAAATTTCACATTTAAGGTTTTGCTTTCTTTAAGTTCTTTATTACACACATCATTGGGTTATAATTTAAGGTTTTTTTAGAGATTGTAAGGCTGAATGGCTATCCGTGATTGGTATTTACGGGATTCTTTATTTCTTGCTATGTGTTCAACTGCTTGTAGAATTGCCATTACTTCAGTGGCGTAATTAGTACTGTATCTTGGGAGTTTGAATTTCTTTGTTGCTATAACTTTGTTATTCTTGTCTATGGTTAGAAATGCTGCTCCTGTGTCTTCCTTCTTATTGGATCCGTCGGCATAAGTTGAATAATCTACTTTTTCTTCTTCAGAATATTTAGTATGCTTTTTTGTTTGAGGGGTGCTTTTCCAGTAATTGCAGTTTTTCTTTATCCGAGAAGACGTGCATACTTTGTTGTTCTAGATGAAACATTTTCTGTCGTTTTGTACGCTAAAAGGAGGGGGGGGTATTTGTGATAGTATGTTAAGGGATATAGGATTGCTGATATTTTGCATAATTTCATAGGCATTAATAGTGGTAGTTGTTGGGTAGATCGCGGCTTTCGCAAAAAGCTCGACTTTGAGGTATACCATGCTGGTGACTCATATGTTAGTCTTTTGATACCTCTTTTATACAGCAACTGTGTTATCTTCCTGTTTAGTATTTTTAGCGTCTTTTATAGCCTTATTTAAATTATACGCCATTTCTACAACTTTACGCAAACACTTGAAAGATAGTGTTGTAAATGGGGTAGAAATGTTACATTACATTATTGTCTATGATTATTCCGAAAATTTTGATATCTTTCATCAATGATATTTCGTTTCCCCCAATATTACGGATGGTGGGTGGCTTGTATATTTTTTACCCTTTTACATGTTTTCTAACTTCTTAATATTTATTATTATGGGTTTCTGTTTGGCCCACTTTTTATTATTATTATTATTTTTTACACGCGATAGACGCTTTCTTCAGCGTCTTTGCGCGATTCGAATTTAACTATCACCACTATGTCGTCCACAAAAGCCTGAATGTGAATTTTCTATTGAAGTTTTTTCTCTAATAAGTCTGCTATTACAAGAGTCCAAAACAATGAGCTTGGAGGGGAGCCTTGCGGATATCCTGCTGCCAATTTTTTATGTTTTAACGCGGTAGCGTCAGAGAGCTCGTTCCGCAGAAATACCGCCGTCGGTGTCGGCGTCGCCACGCGTCTCTTGTGAGAGAAAAAAAAAATCGTCCGTGAGCCAAAAATAACAGCTCCAAAAATGGACAACTATGTCCATCTAGCGGAAGACATATCAAGCAATGTCTCGACTACCATGGCTTCCGAGACGGCGAGCGCGCCCGCCATCTCGGAGGCCATGCGACTACAGCAGCGCCTATATGCGGTCTCGTCGGGTGCTCTGCATCCACTTTTTTAGCATTTCATTCTCACGACACCATAAAAGAAGTGAAGTACTGCAATTGCCATTTCACCGACCATAAGGCGATGTTTCGGTTGGCCAGGTCTCCAGAAGAACAAATCAAACAGCTGCCAGATAGCTAACGCACAAAGGACGACAGAATGGGACCATTTACGAATAAAAGTGTCACGCCTACGCGCAGTTCACAATATAGGACCATGTGACTACATCAATGTACAAAATTTTCATGAAGTTGATATAAAAGTGTTGTTAAATGGATCGAAAACCTCCACCATTACTATAGATACGTCGCGCGGGCGCGTGTGTGTCTGTGTCTGTGCGTGTGTGTAACAACGCACATTAATAAGTATGCACTGAGTGGTTGAAGTGCACACTAGGGGCCGGATTTCGCTATCGCGTTCAGCTCTTAAGGGCGAAGCGTAAGGGTCCCCCAATTTTTATTGCGTTCATTATCGTAAATTATTTCTATCTTTTTAAGGATATCGTCTTCTAATTGAATGACGTTGGTATGGCAGTTGTATGCTGATACAGAAAGTATCAGAAAATATGTATGATTCAAACATAATTTACATGTTACATACTGTACAGTACTTCGCTCTTTTGTCCTAATATAGCCCTGATTACAACTGTTGGATTATGGCAAACCCGCAAGATGGAGCAACGTTTATGAAAGGGAAATACTAGCATCAACATTTCTGTAGCACAAGGCTACAAGAAAATCCACGCTGATTTATGATTAGTGAATGTTTCTTAGTTGCCGAAAAATTTGTCCTAGTTCGGGGATCGAACCCGGAACCAGAGCCTATCTGGCCATATTGATGCCCCTGTGTTTCGAGTTGTGGATGCATTCGCCCTCGTGCCATGAATCGCTGGCCGCCTGGTTAGCTCAAATGGGAGAGTGAGCACCCCAGACAAGCGTTCGTGCCGTGTTCAATCCCAGGGCCAGTTCTTCGGCAACTAAGAAGCTTCCACTTCTCAGGAATCAGCATTGATTTCCTTGTAGCCTTGTGCTACAAATTGGTGGATGCTAATTTTCCCTCCCACAATTGCTTGCATTTTCTTCTTGTTAAGTGTAACTTCTGCTGTTGGTACTTATGCATCTTAAAGTGTCTGTTGGCGATTCTTTCCTACTTATTAATCTTTCCTGTTCATGTCGCGTGAAAAGCGAATCTTCTTTTTTTTTTTTTCACTCCATTAGTAGAAGAGAACTGTTGGTTGATGGATCCAAATCGGGCATAAAAAGCGCGCCTTTAGTCCTCTCGACGTAGACAATCTTTGCCCAAATGAAGTAAAAAATGTTACGTCTATAGACCAGATTTCTCTGGATGAGCGAGGCCGAGAATAAACGCGTTCGCAACACCCAATGGCTTATACTAAAGCAAGCGTATATGCCATTATGATGATGCACTGTCCCTGCCACGAAACAGATGAGGGACTCTCCGCTCCAATTTAAATGATCAAAGTGTCCTTGTTACTCAGACAATGTACTTGCCACATTTGAGACGAATAATGAGCGCGTAGCAGCTGTTCTTATCTTACGCAGTGCCGAGCTCCAATAAGGCTTATGGAAATGTCACTTCGGACGCCGACAGGACACATATACAGGGCTATATCGTCCATTTATGCTTTAACAGCTTTTCCTGAACCACTATCTCCCAAGGACGTGCAGGATTGTATGGGTCAACGCCATAATGACTATTGTGTTGTCTTTATATACAAAAAACCAAAAATTCGCCAGGTTCAAATCTAGCCTTGGTCATTTGTCTGAATGAAGGCGAATTGGAAATGAACTATGCTTCTATTTACTACAAATTTAAGAAGACCCACAAGGAATTTTTGGAGTGATTCCCACTGCGGTTCATAAATATATGCTGCCTGTCACTTTCTTCACACATTTTTAGCGGCAGCGCACTTAACAGGGCCAGCTTGTGTGCATTCATAGTGGTACAGCGTAAATAAATGAAGTTTGTCTCCTCTCCAATAAGAACGGTGACGTAATTGCACTAAGGAGTACGTCCGCATCTGCGAATATCAACTGCCACCTTGCGCTAAATCGGTTTAGGCATGCAATCGTGGGTTGCGCCGAGCTTTGCAATGAATCATCATGATCATGATCATAATCTTTTCTACGCTCAAACTACGAAACAAAGTGCATTTCCCACAGTTCCGCAATATCCACGGTCCGGTGCCACCTCCGACCACGTTATTCCCGTAACCTTCCTTATCTCACATGGCCGTCTCACTTTCTACCAGTCCCTTTCGCTCTTGCCTTCTCTGGGGATCTTCTCTGCACCCGACATATCCGCGCCCATTGCTTCTTCCTTTCCAATATGGTGTAACTAACGCGCATTTGTTGCCTGAACTAGGGGCCTATGCCGTAAAGCGGAATACGGAATACTATTACGTCTTGGTCTGGTCAGTTCTGCTTGTAAAGACAGAACTGACCAATGAGGGAACTGAGATTGGTGAATTCGGCCTTTCAAGACAGAATTCACCGCTAAAGAAGGATCAGCACGGAAAAGTCTTTCGTGTTCCGTGGTACGCTATAGGCCCCATAGTCCTCTCCTTTCTATGCAATGCATATCCAGGTATACCGAGGTGTCAGTTACCAGGAAGAGGGCGAGATATCATCATCCGATTTCGTAAAATAGGTGGCGTCGACCTTCCACCCCACGCGCACACACAAACGCATGCGGTATCCAGCATTAGCGGATGTATTTACCCGGCAGATGCAGCATAATGCTGCAGCGGCCCTTGAACAAGCAACTATTCATATTACGGTTGTAATAATGGCAGGTTCTTTTCTGCAGTTCGCTCTATTGTCTTTCTTGTCTGTGAATGTGTCAACGCGCAGTAGTAACATAGTGGTCAAATAGGAAGAGTAACCGTGCCAACTTACCAATCTGAAACCGTCGAGCAGCTTTATTTTCGAGCAGTCACGTCGGTGTGAAACTGATCCTGTAAAACAGAAAGGTGTCGTTTTACAGTAAACGTATTATAGTTTGGCTCAAAAAGTTACATGGTTAAAAAAAATTAATAACGGAAGAAAGAAGGTCGAAGGTCGCAAATTATAGACGTCTTGCGAATGGTGCCTTGCGATGAAAATTCCTTGTTTGATATATTTCCCTTGTGAAATATCACATAACTGAGCACAACTTTGCTCATGGAACGTTAAAGAGGCCCAGCTACACTTTTGAACACAAAAAGAAAACACGCACTATCAATCGTGGAGTCTCTTTTGAACAAGTTAGCCATGTATTTTCGCGCTGGACGCAGCAGGTAATTTCCAGTTCGATGTCAATACATATACGGGAAGCGCATGCTTTTCTTTCAACAAAACACATCTGTATTCAGGCACGGGCTACGTAAGGGGGGGGGGGGGGCATGACTACTATTGGCCTATTTGCGAAGAGAGTTTTACCGGATGTCGAGAGAAGCAAATGTCCCCCCAGCGGCTCTGGCAAGACAGCTGTCGTGACTGCGGAAGTGCCAATAAGTTCAAACAAAAACGTATGAAAAGTACGAGAGAATGTTACGGTCATGATGCACGCTGGCACGGCTGCTTGCATCATTTGCAATCCCTCTGTATAAACTCCAGCGCGCTTGTCTTGAAGAAAGGAGAGCGAACGCGGTAGGGCGGTCGGAACTACCCTCACACTTGAGGTGATGAAGTGGTTATGGTATACTCGGCTGCCATCAAAAAAAAAAAAAGCGGGTTCGATGCCGGAGGAGGCGGTTGAATTTTAGGTGTAGGCAAAAATGCCAGAGGCCTGTGTACTGTGCGTTGTCAGTGCCCGTGAAAGAACTACAGGTGGCCAAAATTTCCGGAGCCCTCCACTATGGCTTTTCTCTCCTCTCTATCTCTTTCAGTCCCTTTCTCGTACCCCACGGGGGCTTAGCAGTGCTCCCGACATGGACTGCAGAAATTAGCGTCCTTTCCTTAACCGAACCACAGTCATCACATTTGACCTCTAACTCTGCCAATACTTAGAGGATTTCGAACACATTTGCGGCAGATAATTCGTTAGGCAATACGGCCCTTGCGTGATGTCATTCGAGGATTACTTGAAAAAGTGTTGCACGGCTCCTTTCACTTGTAGTAAATTCACAAGGAAATATTGAGACAAATAATGTCAAATATTTCAACTCATACAGCATCCATGCTCGAAAATAAAATATTAGCGAGTGTATTTCAAAGTTGTATAAAATATGTCTTCAAAAAGTCGTGGCTAAATTTTGTACCCGCTCTCAGGTGCACAGTATTCTCCACTGCGAAGTGCAAATCATGGGCTTGTCTGATTGAGTTGTGGCGTTTAACGTCCCAAAACCAGCTCTGGTTATGAGAGACGCCGTAGTGGAGGTCTCCGGAAATTTCGACCACCTGCGGTTATTTAACGTGCACTGGCATCGCACAGCACACGGGCCTCAGCATTTCGCCTCCATCGAAATGCAGCCGCCGCGGCCGGGATTCGATCCCGCGACCCTCGGATCAGCAGCCGAGTGCCATAACCACTAGACCACCGTCGTGGGGCATGGGCTTGTCTGCGCGAGGTTTTTTGGTCTAGGAGCACTGATACACATATAGAATATAGGCCACAGAAGGAGCAAACGCCCAGTCAAGATAGGCACTCAGTAACGTTTCTTCGTGAGCACTTTATCCTTTCACGAAGGGAACCATCTTTAACTAAGGTAAAAAATTTTTTTTTCTCGCATTAGAAGTTGAAGTTTATTTCAGGCAAAAGCAAAAAAAAAAGAAGAAAGGTACAATTTGCCTAGGGGACCAGCGAAAAGGCATAAAAGCCTGACAAAGCGCCTGCCCTCTCTAAACCCAAAACCCACCAAAATGACACAGTGCGCAGTGTAAACTAAAGGGTCAATAAGAAATTAAGCATAAATGAGTTTCTACACGCAAAAAACATGTGTGTACAGGAAAACATAAATGAGCGAAAATTTGCTCAGGCAATGAAATCAATAAAGCCTGTATGTTTCTGACAAATGAAACAGACTGTAGAGGACATAAACAAACGCTAATGTAAGACATGTAAAATACTTGAAGAAACTTGAAATTCACTACACAAGGTTTCAAAAATCAAAATCAAAAGGCAACAACATCAATAAGCAACATGTGTGACCAATAAATTAAACACAGTTTAGATAACATAACCAAACGTTAATGTGATTTACACAAATAAATACTTCAGCGAATGTGATACAAAGATGATGACGGTGATTATGTTTGTGTAGATAGGAAGTGTTCCTGTATCTTCTTTTTAAAAATGCCATATGAGACTGTATTGTCAATTAGAGATGCTACAATCGGTTGTTCGTTCAGGAAATGCGGAATTTGATACAATAGTTTTTGTGTGCCGTAATTCGTACGTGGTTTCTCATACGTGACTTTCTTTCACAGTTACTTACTAATAAACTCGCGCTCGATCCGGCAGAATATTTAAGTCCACTAATGACGAGGCCTACTCGACAACATCACCCAAATGCTCTAACCCCCTATTTTGCCCGAACTAACCTCTTCAAATATTTTTTTTCCGAGCACCATTAATGACTGGAACAACAACTTACGTATGTAAACACTGTGCACAATTGCATTGTTTAGGGTGTTCACTTAAAAGTGTGTTTCCTGTTTTTTTTTTTTCAGTTGTAGGCTCTTTCAGTTGTATGCTTTCTTTTTCAGTTTTATGCTCAAGACTGTATAGTTCAACTTATAAGATTGTATTACTATTGTTAACCCATTGTGTTCTGCCTACCCTGCATGGACTACATGTCCGCAGTATGTATTAAATAAAAATAAATAAATAAATATGTATACACCCTATGCCGTAGGTTGTGACTGTGATCTCTCGAGAGATGCCTCTGATAAAACCCTGAGCGATCAGTTCGTACCTGTTTATAAATAAGCATTGCCAATTTTTGTTTCATGACGTTGGTTACCGTAAGTATGTTATGATCCTTAAAGAGAGGCGCGGTATGATGCCTGAATGAAACGCCTGAAATTAGTCGTATAGCTTTTTTTTTGCAAGATAAGAATTTTATCAGTGTGTGCTTTAGTCGCATTCCCCCATATTAGTCGTATTCCCCCAGATTAGCTTTTCGCGATACAAAAAAAAATAAACAAAAAAACGGCTCCATTGCGAGAATAAGACTCTAGTTAAGCTAAAAAGAAGTGCAAGAAGAAAATAGGGGTGGCGACGCCGCTTTGAAGTTCTGGCACTAAAACTCGTGACATCACAGATATTTGACGGCGTCTACTAAGTCGTACATAACTATTTATTGGTAAATAAGAGAGACATTGTGTTCAAAAGAAGCCGCAAACTGAACACAGTTGAATTTCAGAACATTTGATGGAGCGAGTTTGGTGATAATACTAAAAAAAGGAAATAAATTGGCCTTCTGACTTCATGAGGACGAAGTCCGGCATGAATTTCAATATTAAAACTTTGACATTGTTTTAGGGGCGAAGCTCCTTAAAGTTTGGGTCTGTCCGTCCGTTGCAGTAGCGCGTCACCTACTAGGAACGCGCTACTAGGAGGGCGCGTGTGGGAGGCGCGCCCTCGGCGCGTGCCTCCCGGCGCGCGAGCTCTCTCACTCTTCCATCTGCTGTCTTATGAGAGAGAGAGAGACAGAGAGAGAGAGAGAGAGCGAAAGGCGCTCGTTGACTATGGAAACGCTCTTTCTTCGATGAACGCTCTACGAGCTCGCAAGGAAGGAGAACGCGTCCTCACCCGCGAGAGACAACGTTGGCGCAGGCAGCGTCTTCTAGCGAGTTTCTTGATTGAAAAATACCGACTGCCGGCCACCCATATATATATATATATATATATATATATATATATATATATATATATATATATATATATATATATATAGGCACTGGATCTTGACTTGCAATGAAGTGCCGGTGGGAGATTTCACTTGTGCGTAGTTGAACCATAAGGATTCGTAGCGTGCGCGTTAACTAACTTAATCCGGAACTCGGCAAGATCTACGATGAACCTCCGGAGCTTCGCCCACTCATCATCATTCACTCCGTGGATATGTTGTGAATTTTCTTCTCTTTTAATATTGAATGTAAACTTGCGAAATTATCAAAACTAGATTTATCGAAATTCAAGTTAATAGTCTAAATCTCTTAACGTGTTCACTTTTGTGTCCCCTTAAATCTTGAAAGCGCCCTTTTACCTTAGTAATGCAGTACGAAAAAACATTGAGCGTGCCATCATTGCGAGTCCCGCTGAAGGAAATGTAATAATAATGCGGGAGGCACTATGATTACTAACGATTTACGAGAGGCTTAACTGTCGTAGGAGCCTTCGTGTTGTGTGTGTTGACGCGAATGAGAGGTACTGCATGTCGAGAAGCCACGCAGGTAGCTTCTGAGAGTGTAGCAAGTTATCAGACGTAACGCAAGCAAGAGTACATTTCACGCTACATAGCGTTATCTGAGTACAGCTCACGCCTTTACACATAAAAAGGAAAAAAAAAAGACGTAGTCGTTCTTTTATCAGATGGTATGCACGGAGTGTATGTAACTAGATCATTGCATACGAGAATTGCTTAAAAGCATTCGTATTGATCAAACGATGCCATCTTGCGCTGGCCCGTGAGGAAGAGCGAGCCATACTAACGTACTAACCTATTTAAATTCAGCTTTTTCCCGCACACTATAGAAATATGGAATGTATTACCTGGGTCAACTAGATCATTGCCTTTAGAAGATTTCTTGCATGAATGTATTGATTCGCGATTTGTTTGAGTTGTAATTTTTTGCATTAATGTATTGATTTGGAATTTGTTTATTAAGAGTTCTATTCTTGTTTGTTGTTCTGAGTTGTATTCTTGCGTGTGCTGATGTATAAAAAACCCACTCCTGCGATAGCCCAAATTGGGCTGCAGTATGTAAAAATAAATAAATAAATATCATCCGTCTTCAGCATAAAAAATCTCTCAGAAAGAAGCGCAACTGTCGATATATAAAAAACAAAAAGAAAACATACGGAAACATTGATTTTTAGATATCGCGAGTTCATAGCTTGTGCAACGTCGACTTGTGAAGGGAATGGGCAGCGATAGCATGGTTAGTTCGCTTTGATTGATTGATTTGATTGATTTGTGGGGTTTAACGTCCCAAAACCAGTTGTGATTATGAGAGACGCCGTAGTGGAGGTCTCCGGAAATTTCGACCACCTGGGGTTCTTTAACGTGCACTGACATCGCACGGCACACGGGCCTCAACATTTCGCCTCCATCGAAATGCAGCCGCCGCGGCCGGGATTCGATCCCGCGACCTTCGGATCTGCAGCCGAGTGCCATAACCACTAGACCACCGTGGCGGGGCCATGGTTAGTTCGCATCGGCGTTGCTAAACACGTAAATTATAATGCAAAATAAGTTCATAATAATTGTTTACTTGTGAGAGCGTTATTTTCATTTTAACATCATAAGAATGCGATGATACAAGGAATGACGGCCAACGTACTATTGAAATACGCTCGCACCGCAACATTTCCACTGTCCAGCTAACCGAAGTCAAGCCCTACGATTAGCAGCCAGCCGCCTAGAAATACTCTCTCTTCCTCAGCCTGCGCACTTACGTTTTTTCCGACATTTTCATGTTAGAGCGCTGGCCTGGCTACGCCTGCACTGCGATCGTGTTGTATTAATAAAACGACATAAATGATTCCCTTGTGATTCCGCGTTACCGCATTAACGACAACACTGACCAGATCGTGTTTCGCCTACACAGGTGCCATGACTTTGGCAGGATCGTGAATATGTGCGTAGAGAAAAAGAAATTCCTACCAAAATCTCTCTACCGCCCACTACCACAATGCACGAAAACCATAACATTCTTTATCATTATCATTTTTTTTTTGGTGTCCATAGTGGCCACATGGTAAGTAATGTTCTGTCCCTCGCTGAATTTACAGTTCTTTCTGCTTAGCCCGTTCCTTCCTCCAGCGCATCAGCGTCCACTTAATTAGCACTCATGGTGGCAACAGAATGCCGAAAATCACGACACAGGCGTATGGTAAGCGTACCTTCTCCGTACCAGAGAAGACAGCTTGCTTGCGCAGCTGTTGCGATTGGTGCTCTGTCTATCGACGTCAAGGGAAGCGGATTCACTTAGAAGTGCCTTGAGGAGTGGGCTGTGCGATTTAGGCCGAAATAAATGTGCAGGCAGTGAGGCACGCAACACGGCCTATCAGGTGTCAATACGGGAAATGAATGTCTTATGGGAAATAAAATGCCACTTTTTGGAACATGGCATTTGTGGCCGCCACTAAGCACCGGTGTGTGTGTGTGAGCGTGTGTGTGTGTGTGTGTGTGTGTGTGTATGTGTATGTGTGTGTGTGTGTGTGTGTTTAAAAACATTGCTGCGCTCCGTGAACTTGATGGCATTTAAAGTCGGTCCTCGGTCTCGGGACGGTTTTCTACGAAGGCATCGAAGTCGGGGCCCTGTTTGAGCTGAGAAACGTGGTCCGTGGAGATCTCCATATTGCAGGGTCCATCAATTATAAGGTTGTGCTTTTCCGTGTCCTAAGGAAATTGCCCATCTCCAAGAAAACACTACTAATATCATGCGCGGACTAGTAGCAGACATTATAGCACAAAGTTATTTCGTTTCCGAATCAAAAAGCAGTCATGTGCCACCCTAATCATTTGCTGAGAGTGAGTGACCTTGTGGTATTTGTAACCGAAGCTTTAAGAAATTGCGATCGTCTGAAGGACCCTGTTGGGCAGACATGGTGTGGGTCGACGATGCCCAAGTTTAAATCAGGGCAAAAGTCGTGTATCCTCGACCAGTATTCATGGGCGTGGAAACAGGAAACAGGACGACCTGCTGAAAATTGTGGAATGGAAATGTTATACGACTCAGAGCAATTCAGGTGTGCAGTTCCAAGTGAACATCAAGTTCGCTGTTTGGCTAGCCTCGCACCACTTACAACCTTCAGTTTTTTTTTTACTCTGTCTTACCGTTCATGAAAGAAGCAGGTATGGTATAACCGACAGGCAGTCTAAACATGTATTTCCAGCGTGTCTTCTATTTTTATTGAACCGATCCTACCTTGATTCTCTATCATTCAACCTAAGCTATTCTTGATCGGGGGTATTCTGTTCTATGTAAATAAACGGCCGCATTTCGGACAGTGTCGGGGTGCTAGAATTTAATACCTATATCAAGGCCCCAAATCTAGCACAAATGTCTCAAAGCAAGCATGAACCTTAGCACTTTCAATAATTTTGACACCACAGAGTAGTCGCATATGAACAATTGCCTCTAAGATAATCAAATCAGGCTTTGTTTCCAAGTCCTCGTTAAATAATTCTTCCATTCTTTGTTTCGCAGAAGCACAACATACCATCGACATCCAAACCAAATGAGCAAGAAAAAAGAAAGAGAACTGATGTAAGAAATGGTTTGGTGGACGAACATAAAAGTGAGTGATGAATTAAAGCATGACAAACCAGTTGGAATGAACCACAAATACGAGTTGCTTGTGCTCCATTTATTTCGTTGTACTGTGGCAACGGCAAAACATCCAGGCCTCTAATCCTTCCCCGTTTATGAACGCGACCGGTACCTTTACGCCATAGCATCTTTAGGAATACGTATGTGCGTAAATAAGGGCACGGTGTCCAATCAGATCACGGGATATTGCTTACCAGATGTTTGTGACATCACTGGGATTCGGTGGTGTCAGCCTGGTTCATAGTTTCCAATAAGAATTGCGTCCAAGAGTATAATATTGGGGCAACGAAACGAAGCGAGAATAGAATTATTAAAATAGTTGATTCGTTGCTGGAATATGAGAATCTGGACATTGAGAAGCGCGTTAACATTGCAAATGCGTTGCAACGCGCGGCCGTGAAATGTTTCCCCATTAAATATGCACTTCGTTCTAGCTTTGGCAGCGGTTAACTATAGAGGCTTGGAACCATTGCTCGTTTATGAACGGGACGAGTGCCTTTGTGCCATGACCCTTTTTGGGAACATGAAAGTGTGTAAATTAAGTACGATGCGCTATCAGACAGCGTGATATTGCTTACGAGATATTCATGCTAGCAGCAAGAAGAGTAAATGTCACCGGAAGACTCGATTTGTTGGGGAAAGGTGAAAATCTGGGCACTGATAAGCACGTCAGAAAGGCAGCTGTGATTGAGCGCGAAGACGTGGCACTTCTCATCGTTAATTATGTATTCAGTTCTAGCTTAGGCAAAGGAATGCCATGTTAGCCTCGCACCATTGGTTATTTATGAACTTAACATTGTGTCATAGCACTTTTGAAGAATAGCTATGTGTCTAATTTGGGGACATGGTGAGCAATGAGACCACGTGATATAACATACCGGGTGTTGGTGCTCGTATTGGATATAGCGTCCGCTGTCCGCCAATGTGTTGATCTCCTATAAAAAAACAAAAAGAACATCGCAGGTATATAAGAAGTCAGCGTCCAAGCCAAGCCATAAGAATTGATTTTACTTATTTTATTTTTTTATGTTATTTTTGTGGAGGGAATGTGAAAATATGGGCACTCATAAGCATGTCAATAAGGTAGTTGCATGCAATGTGCAGACCTCGTACTTCTCGCTGTTGATTACGCATTTCGTTGTATATTTGGCAGCGGCTACCTTTATCGGCTTCCAAAGATTGCTGATTTATGAAGTTAACTTTGTGCCATATCACTTTTGAGGGATAGGTATGTGTGCAATTTGGGGACAGAGAGAGGAATCAGGCCACGTGATATAACATACCAGGTAATGGAAATTGCCGCCGCTGTCCGCCGTCATCTTGATTTCCTATATATAAAAAAAAGACATCGCACATATGTATGATCCCAGCAACCAAACCAAGCCAGAAGAATAGATTTTACTGGATGAGTCGAACCGTAATGGGAAGTTCAAAATATGGGCACTCATAAGCATGACAATAATGTAAAGGTGTACAACGTGCAGCTCTCGTACTTCTACTGTTCATTATGCATTACGTTATAGCTTTGGCAACGCCCCGCCACGGTGGTCTAGCGGTTATGGCACTTGGCTGCTGATCCGGAGGTTGCGGGATCGAATCCCGGCCGTGGCGGCTGCATTTAGATGGAGGCGAAATGTTGAGGCCCGTGTGCTGTGCGATGTCAGTGCACGTTAAAGAACCCCAGCTAGTCGAAATTTCCGGAGACCTCCTCTACGGCGTCTCCCCTAATCAGAGCTGATTTTGAGACGTTAAACCCCACAAATCAATCAACCAATCAGCTTTGGCATTGGCTACCTCTATTGGCATCCGAAAATTGCTCATTTATGAACTTCACTATGTGCCATAGCACTTTTGAGGAATAGGTACGTGTATAATTTGGGGAAACAGTGAGGAATCAGGCCACGTGATATAAATTACAAGGTATTGGTGGTGGCATTGCAAATTGCAGCCGTTGTCCGCCGGCGTATTGATTTCCACGCAAAACATCGCACGTATATAATAACTCGTCAACCAAACCAAGCCAGAAGAACAGATTTCTTTACTGGATGAGTCGATTTTTAGAGGGAATGCAAAAATAAGGGCACTATACCATAAGCATGTCCTTAATGTAGCAGCGTACAACGTGCAGATCTCGTACTTCTCACTGTGTATTATGCATTACGTTGTAGTTTTGCCAGCGGCTACCTATACTGGCATCCAAAAATTGCTCATTTAAGAATTTAACTTTGTGCCATAGCACTTTTGAGGAATAGGTACGTGTGCAATTTGGGGACACAGTGAGGAATCAGACGACGTGATATAACTTACCATGTGTTGGTAGTCCTACCGGATGTAGCCGCCAGTGTCCGCCAGTGTGTTCATGTCCTATTAAAAACACCGCAGGTATAAAGAACTCGGCAACCAAACCAAGTCAGAAAAATACATTTTACTGGGAAAGGCGATTTGTACAAGCGATGGGAATATAGGGGCACCCATAAGCATGCCAGTGGTGTAGCTGCATGCAACTTGCAGACCTCGTACATTTAATTGTTAATTATGAATTAGGTTCTAACTTCGGCAGCGGATGACTAAAACGGCCTGCAAGGATTGCTTGTTTATGATCATTACGAGTGCCTTTGTCCATAACACGCTTGAGGAACACCTATGTCAGCAAATTAGGGATGTGATGCGCAATCCGACCGCATGATATTGCTTTTGTGAAATATCATGTGGTCTTTATGTGGCCTGCCTTCTCGAGCTTTCATTTACGATAGAAACGAACGCTCGAGGAGGGAGTTACCGTCTTGACGAAGACAAGTCCACTTGTTGGAAACGTTGGCTCCAGCGACATTCTCTGTTCTCCATCATTTTTAGCAAACTGTTCATCGATGGCACTTTGGAGGAATACGCATGAGTGTGAATTGTGGACACGGTGAGCAATCAAACGACGTGGCAGTGCTTATCAGATGCGCAAAAAGCTAGTGTCACGAGAGGGATGGGACACAGCGTCAACTTTTAACTAGGTTAATGGAAGAAGGAAACCGTTTTACTTAAAACAAACATATGCCCACATACAATTCGCACATAGTCATCTGATTAAACCAACAGGATCAAGCGAGCATCTTCTATAAAAAATTGCAGTTCCGTTAAAAGAAGGGACGTTGACGTATCACTGATACGGATATCTCTTTTGACATTGATATTATAATAAGCCTGCATTAATTCACGTCGCACTGTTTTTCTGCTCTTTCCTAATACTCTAATGCTGACAAGATACGTTTCATACTTTCAATATTCACAGTGCATAGACAAATGCGCCCCACTCGCATTTTTCATCGAAATCTCGTGTTATCTTGCCCTGTAATTAATGCAATGCGTAGTCTGGTTGATATAGACTTTTCCGCACCTAAGTGGAATTTCGCAGACCACGCACAAAGCACAATGCGCATACGGCTCCCTTGTATCCCTTTTTCCAACATTGGGTGAGCATTGCAACAACTTGCAGCGTCAACTTGCAGCTATGTGCAAGAAGTTGACGCTATATCCTGTATTGCTTACCGTATGATGGTGGCGGCATCGGAATGTGCGGTCGCTGTCCGCCGACGTCTCCACTTCCTGACAAAAGAAACACCGCAAGTATATAAACATCCTGTCCTTGTTTGCTCTATCCTGTCTTCTGCTTGTGGTGCGTCTTCACCTTTTCGCACAGTATGAACCAACTAGCCCAACAACATATGCTACTGTGCTTACGAGGCGTTGGTTGTAGCATTGGGATTAGCGTTTGCTGAACGCCACCCATCGCAAATATATAAGAACTTAGTAAACAATGCAAATCAGCAGAATAGACTTTACTGGAAGAGTCTACTTGTTGCGGGAATATGAAAATGTGCGCATTGACAAGTATGTCAGTAATGTAGCCGCACACAACGCGCAGACGCCGTACTTCTCATCGGTAAGTACGCATTTCGTCGTTGTTGTTGTCTTGTGGGGTTTTACGTCCCAAAACCAGTTCTGATTATGAGAGACGCCGTAGTGGAGGGCTCCGGAAATTTCGACCACCTGGGGTTCTTTAACGTGCACTGACATCGCACAGCACAAGGGCCTCAACATTTCGCCTCCATCGAAATGCAGCCGGCGCGGCCGGGATTCGATCCCGCGACCCTCGGATCAGCAGCCGAGTACCTTAGCCACTAGACCACCGTGGCGGGGCAAGTACGCATTTCGTGGTAGCTTTCGATGCTCCAATCTATATTGACCACGCCGAATTCTTCGTTTATGAACTTGACCTTGTGGCACAGCACTTTTGAGGAACGCGTATGTTTCTAAATTTAGGACACGGTGAGCAATCAGGCCACGTGGTATTGCTTACTGTGTGGTAATGGCGGCAGTGGAATTTCCGGTCGCTGTCCGCCGACGTCTTCACTTCCTGAAAAAGGAAAACATCCCCAAGTGTATAAAAATTCGGCAGCATACCCAAGCGAGAAGAACGTGCTTAATGGAATAGCCAATTTGGTACGAGATATGAAGACGTGGGCACTAATAAGCCTTTCAGTAACGTAGCTGCGTTTCATCGCGTATATAGGCTGGTCACTTCTCTAGTTAATCATTCTTTTTTCTTAGATGCTCTCCGCTCGCAAAGCTCGAGAAACGAACGCGCCCTCACCCGCGAGAGACAACGTTGGCGCAGGCAGCGTCTTCTAGCGAGTTTCTTGATTGAGAAATACCGACTGCTCGCGCTGGAGAACCGTTCACCGGCCACCCATATATATATATTATATATATAATATATATATATATATATATATTATATATATATATTATATATATATATATAATATATATATATATATATGCACTGGATCTTGACCTGCTATGAAGTGCCGGTGGGAGATTTCACTTGTGCGTAGTTGAACCTAAGGATTCGTAGCGTGCGTGTTAATTAAATTAATCCGGAACTCGGCACGATCTACGATGAACCTCCCGAGCTTCGCCCACTCATCATCATTCACTCCGTGGATATGCTGTGAATTTTCTAGATTTCGCAGCGCATAACTATATTGACCTCGCTGAATGCTGGTTTATGAGCTCGCCGAGTGGCTTCGTGCGATAGCATTTTTCAGGAACACGTATGTGTGTAATTTTTGAAACGTTACTCAATCAGACACGCGATATCGCTAACAGATCCTGGCGGTAGTACTGGGTTTAGCGGTTGCTGCCCGCTGGCGTCCTCATTCCCTATGAGAGACATCGGAAGTCTGCAAAATTCGGCAAACGGATCAAGCGAGAAGAACGTATTTATTGGAGTAGTCGATTCTTAGCGGGAATATGAAAATCTGGATGTTGATAAGCGCGTCGTTGATGCACCTTGGCTGGTGTACGCGCACCTGGCACTTCTAATTGTTAATGATGCATTTCGTTGTAGATCTGGCAGCGGCTAACTATACTGACCTCGCAGACCTGCTCGGTTATGAAAGTGACGAGAGGCTCTGTTCCATGGCACTTTTCCCGAACACGTATGTGCGCAAATAGGGACAGGGGTGAAATCAGGCCACTTCATATTGCTTACCATATGTTGGCAGTTGCACTGGCATTGGTCGCTGCTGTACGCCCTCGTCTTCAATTCCTATAAGAAACATAGCAAGCATATGAAATTCTGCAACGAAACCAATCGACAAGATCGCATTTATTGCAAGAGTCAATGCTTAGCGAGAATACAAAGTTACGGGTGTTGATAAGCGTGTCAATAATGAAGCAGCACAGCAACATGCAGAACTGGCACTTGTCAAGCATGCATTTTGTTCTATGGCGGCGGCTAATGCTATTGGTCGGGTAGCATCACTTTATTATGAACGCGACGAGTGGTTTTGTCCCATAGCGCTTTTCAGGAGTACGTACGCATGTAAATCAAGGAGGTGATGCGCAATTAGAGCACATGATATCGCTTACCATATGTGATTTGAAGCCCTGGGTCTAACGGTCTCTGTGGGATGGTGTCTTGATAATCTGTAAGAAACACCGCAAGTATTTAAAGTTACGGAAACCAAATCGAGAGAGAAAGACTTATTTAAAGGGACGGTCGGCTTTTATTAGGAATATGGGTATCTGGATATTGATAAGTCATAGTGTTGTTGCTCTGACGCATGATTTTGTAGGAGGTCTCACTCACAGTCTCGTGACTTTGGGACCTCCTTCTGTATCTGCTTATTTTTCACATACAATGTACCATGTATTTTCTGATAATAAATCTGAAATCTGAAATCTGATAAGTACGTCGATTATGTGGCTGCTCTGATACATGCGTACTGGCACTTCTCATCGTTAATGATGCACTTAATTCTAGATTTGACAGTTGCTATTGACCTCACAGCAATTACTTGTTTATGCACGTGACCAGTGATTTGTCCATGCAAATTTGAGGAACAGCGTATGTGTGTAAATTAGGGACATGGTGCAAAATCAGACCACTTTATATTGCTTACCATGTGTTGGTGGTGGTACAGGGATTTGCCGTTGCTGTCCGCGGTTATCTTCATTCCCTGTAAGAAAAAAACGGAAGGTCTATAAAATTCGGCAAACAGACCAAGCGAGAAGAGCTCATTTATTGGAAGAGTTGTTCTTAACGAGAATACGAAAATCTGGGTATTATAAGAGCGTCGAAGCGTCTGTCGGTGTATAGCGCTTCGATGATGCAGCCCGTCGATGATGCGTCGATGATGAACGCAGCACCAACGTCTAACGTGAAAACGCCTACGGCAAGCGTCACCTGAAGGTGTGCTGTCACCAATGGTGGCTACAAAACGGGCTGCCTAGCTAAGAAACTGACTTCTCACCTATCGCTATCCAGACTTGCGTAGCCTCGGTAGGTTCGTTGCTGCAATCGCTATTGAATAAGAAGTACGTCGCTACGTTTCTTATGTGGGATTCGTCCTTCAGCGCACTCGAGATCTCACAATGCTACTGGTGCGCTCGTCAGGCCATTCGTTTGTAGGCGGTCAGGTGTGGAATGCCGTGTTGACTAAGATCTGGGGACCCTCGCAGTTGTTCCGTACGTAGAGTTTCGTCTTGCTCTCGGGAGCTACCCTGTTTAGTCCAGCTGGTAGAGCCACGGCTCGGTAGACGTGTTGGCTGTCTACAAGAGGCGTGTCCGTCAAAGGAGGCGAACGACTGTTCGCGAAACCACACATTCTTTTAATCGCAATTAGGGCCCCGCCACGGTGGTCTAGTGGCTAAGGTACTCGGATGCTGATCGAGGGTCGCGGATCGAATTCCCGGCCGCGGCGGCTGCAGTCGATGGAGGCGAATGTTGAGGCCCGTGGATGGGCGATGTCAGTGCACGTAAGAAACCCCAGTTGGTCGAATTCCGGAGCCCTCACACGGGTCTCTCAAATCAGAATTGTTTTGGGACGTAAAAACCCCAGGGAAAAACAAACCTAATCGCTTAGTACGATCGGGCTCGACAAGTCCAGTGCAGGGTCCCCTCTGGACGCACGGACAACATCAGGACATGGCTTGTCCGACCAGGGTTACAACACATTGAGATCCATAGAGCGCATTCATTCTCTACAAAATCAGTCGTCAACTGTGGACCGCGATCACTTATCCCCCAAGCCGGGATCTATGGCCAAGGATAATCGAATGTAGCAGAAACTGCGGCACATCGGATGCCGTGGGTGAAGCAAGTGCCATGGTCTGAAGAGTTGAGCGTCAACCATCTACACAAACGATAATTCAGCGGGGGTCACTTGAAGATTTGGTGAAGGGCCGAATGAATATGTGCCGACTTTTTCATAGGCGACGTCGGCGGCTTCATCGACTGCAGAATACCCGCTGCGGGTGTGTTCGGGTGTTTGTGGCTCTGGAACACATCGCTACTTGTCTCGTGCTGCTTGGTCGTCTTCCGTAGATGTGTCCAATACAAGCATTATTGAATACGATGGAGCGTCCGAAAAAATCCAAGGTGTCCGGCCATAATGTGGGCCGTAATGCACGGCCTGAGAACGGCAAGACGCAGGCACACCAGGACGACGAGAAGCAGTGGAGCTCCGCTGGGAGAAAAATTCATACGATATAGCAACCATCGCGAATAATAAACGGTGTTTCTCGTGCAGATTTGCGGGCAGCAACATAAGCGGTCTTAGTGACATATAACGCATTATGATGGTTTAAGATGTCGAAATTGGGGAAGCCAGAGGAGACTGAAGAAACGTACTAGCCGAAATCCTCGTCATCGGCGCTGCCATTGCGATGGGGAATACGGGATAGAGAGTCGGAATCTGCGTGACGATGACAATCTTGTAGGCCACAGAGAAGTCACACTCTTGAAGCCTTCATGCCTAACCACCCAACCGACCAGCAGTGTCGCATAAGCCAACAGGCGAGTAGACAGAAGGATCATCTGTAACGATCTTAAAATGCCGGCCGTACAAATAATGTCTGAACGTCTGAACCACGAGCACAACAGCAAGCACTCCTGTTCCGCCACGACCATGTTGCTCTCAGGCTGTGGCAGGGGGTCACTTGCCTACGCAACCACGTGTTGGCGTCCATCCTGCAGTTGGACGAGCCCGGCATCAACGCCCACTCTCGTGCATCTGCATAGACTTCCACGAATTCAGAGACCGCGAAGTATAGAGTTACTTACATCGTTCGAAGGTTGCTGGAGCATTGCATAAGCGGAATGGCTTAATATTAAACTCAGAGTGCATCAGGCGTAGCAAAGGCGGTCTTCTTTTGTCGGACGGGTCCATAGTTATCTGCCATACTACAGATCGACCGATGAGAAGTACGAGGCGTAGTGAAGGCACTGCACAGCACCGATCGATGCTGCGGTAGAGTGTACACGTATTATTTTATTTGTGATGGCTCGATGACGTCGGCAATCGACGCGAGATATCTGTGGAACTGTCTTTCCTTTTCACCAGTATAACAGGAGTCAACGAGGGACTACACGACCTATAAAATAATGCGTTCGGGAGCATGTCGTTCACCTGTTCGGCGATCACTACCCTCTCCGATAGAGACATGCGATAAGGTTTCTAGTAGATAGGTGTCGCTTGTCCGCATTGATACGATGTCAAGCGTACGATATTGCGGCAACACTAAGGGGCACTCGCTCAAAATCAAAGCCGGCATGTACCGGGTAAGTACCGTGGCGCAAGTCTTACTCCGGAGGAGAAAGTGACTTGCGCGTCGCAAGTCGGCCATTTGCTCAGGTCAGGGAACTTAAAGAATGCGTTTATAGTCTCGGCATACATTAATGTCGTCACTCAGGCGCGTTAACTATATCGTTCACGAAAATTATAAATCGCAATGGTCTATTTTGGAGCCCTTGGAGGCCCCCTGTTGAAGAGTCCAAAAAGCTGGACGAGACATCCTCCAAACCCACGAGCTATCGCTGTTTCATCGGTTGGACCTACAACCTTGGTCCATGGTCCAGGTACCCAACAGCTAGGTTGCGGCCTTGGTCGCCGACTTCGTTGCTCGATGCCAACAGCGCTGGCCGATACTTCGTCGCGGTTCGTCGGATCGGCTGTTTAAGCCATGCTTGTTGGTTCTGGCGGTACTTCATCCAGTCGCCCGCTCTTTCGAACTTCTGCGGCGTGTTGGTCCAGGGCCTCGAGCACCCATAACTTCCAGCAACGGTGTTACGGGTGCGATAATGAATTTATTTACAAAGCAAGAAGTTAAACTACACGACAAAAGACATGGGCGGTCAGAAGCGGCCGATCATCAAAAATCTCGCCAGCTATCTTTTTCGTCGCCCTTCTTCACGCTCCTGCGCTGCGTTAAAATATTACTCCAACTTCTGTTTAAATTGCCTGGACGCAGCGGTGCGACTTCTATTGCCAGCAGGACTCCCTCGTCACCAAGAAACATTACGCAGGACTTGTTGCTGGGCGAGCTGGCTGACATTCTGAGAAAACATGATAGCGCAAAAAATTAACAAGAAGGACTTAAGAAGAAGGGGCGAAGAAACAACAGGTCGAGAGCTAAACTTCAACTGAATTTATTCAAACGGAAGAGCCAAGAATTACAACATATGCGCATGCATGCATGGGTGTCATCAAAGGCGAAATTAAAATGCAGAATTCAACAGATGTGTTTCACTCTCATACAGAGAGACCGATGTGTCACTAACAGAGGCACGAGTTGTACTTAAGTGACACATCGGTTTCCCTGTATGAGAGCCGATGAGAGAACCAATGAGAACTTCACACGTGCTAGGTTCTAGAGAGCACGCGCATACTTGGAAGAAGCCGAGATAAGTTTGCTCGAGAATTTTCGGAAGCTAGCCCATTTCATAAAGAAAAAGGGGCATCCTTGTGTGCGTGCCATCTGTTGTTTTGCATAATAGCGAATATCAATTGTAAGATTTAGCCTTTTCTTAGTCGCCATGCCCCAAGAAAAAGTTTTGCACTTGCATTGCTCTCTGGAATCTAGCACGTGTGATGTGTACTAGCTTTACGCATGTTCTCTCTGGTCTCTATGTATTCAGAACGCTTCTGGAAATAAAATTAGTTGTGAGTTGGCGCTCCGTCTGTTTCTTCCGCTCTTCCGCTTTATTATTTTTATAACGTTGCGCCACGTAGTTTAGTTAAACAATAGCTTGCATAGAAGGGCGGAACAAAACCACGTTGGTACACCGTTCTCGCTCAGGATTTTTTGAGAGCAGATTTACCGATCTCCCCCATATTAGAGTACAATCTACTCTGGATCGTTTACTGTTTGTTTTAACCGCACATCAACAAACACCGCGATGATCGATGTGTCTTCGTTTTACAACTATGCCTTGCCCCTCAAACGTCGACGCAGTGGGGCTTCTTGTGCTACAAACATACAGATAATGCTTCGAATTGCGGAGTTGTGAGACATAAAATAGCTTAAAGAGCCTCGTGAATTCCAGACAACCGAGTGCGACTCGTGGACAGGACAGTAAAGCTCTTCCAGTAGCAGTGGATTACGTCAAGGCCGCGGCTGTACCGGCCATCGGATGGTCCAGCTGCCGCTACAGGAGGAAAGTCCTGACCTGCTCGTACTTCGGAACACAACCCATTGCCGCCCTCGACCACGTTCCTCCAGTTCACCCCCACATGATAGCGACTATAGCGGCAGTGATAAAGAAAGACAAAGAAAGACAAACAAAGAAATCAAGAAACGAAGGAAGAAAGAAAGAAAGAAAGAAAGAAAGAAAGAAAGAAGTACGTGAGTCCATGGTAAGGTGTCTCGTACAGAAAGTACATAATTATGGTGGGCTTTATAAGTGCTATATCTTGTATGCAGAACACAAATAACCTGACATGGATGCCAGTTATGTCGCGAATAATAATAGAGTAACGTCTTGGCTGTCCCAAAAGATTTCATGTCGCAATAATAAAGAAACAGCTTCGCTGTTCTGATGGTTTTGATGACGTGGAACTGGCTTGACTGTTTTTTTACTCGTTTGACGAACATCTTATCTATTCCTCCGAAAAGCCAAAATTCGGGGTCTTGAACAGACAAGAATGTCGTCTTCTATACTAACAATCACTCCACAATGCTCAGGTGTCGAACATCTTTTCTCACCTTTCCATATGTGCGCGCTACCAGTACTGGCCAGTACCTTGCACTGCATTATTTCAAGCTTTTCTGGTTCAGTGTGCCTGTGTAGTCAGTGTTATTCGTGAAGCGTGCCTCATCTTTTTATCTCTAGTTTTTATGGAACGCCGGTGTCGTCGTAGCTAATAAGTGGATCTCGTAGCATCGGATGATTCTGCCAGAAAGTGGTGAAGCCAAGAAGCACAAGGATGCAACTTGTTCACGCGGTGCGTCTGCAACGCTTTCGCAAGGTCCAGGGGCCCCACAGTTTGTGCGGTTGCATTATAACTCTGTCATTGTAACTCTATCATTGTAACTCTGGAAGAGGGACTCTACTTTGGCCGCGATTCTTGCTGGTTCATGAACCGGACGGGACCCTTCGTGGTCTAGCAGTTATAGTAATATCTATACGTGTAAGGAATTCAAAATCTGCCGAAATAACCACGTCATATCCTTCAATAAGTTCGGAGCTTTGTTGTTGCCTTCCGCCTATATTTCGGATTCTTAACAGGAACATTACAAGCGCACAAATGTAGCGCACCAAACAAACCAAAAATACGGATTAATTTAAAGCAGAGATATAGAAATCAAGTTTTAAACATGTAAATAATCTAGCTTAGTTGGAACATGCAAAACCTTCTAGTTGTTAATTTACGCTATATATATCAGTGTATCTTTGGGAGAGATAATCTATTTCCGCCTCGGCACATCGGGTGTTTTTGAATGTCAGGAGTGCCTTCCTGGAATAGCAGTTTTAGGAATATGTAGATGTGTTTATCAGAGGCACGCTGCGCATTTGAACTAGGTGGTATCACTCCATACGTTCCTGGTACCATTGAGAGTTGTTGCTTCTGTCTGCGGATGTGTGGCTCCTAATAAAGAACTATAAGTGTAAAAAAATGTCTTCTACTAAATAAACCAGGAAGGAGGAAAGAGGAAAGACAGGGAGGCTAGCCATTGCTGAGACCGGCTGGCTACCCTGTTATTTAAACCAGGATAACAAGCAAACCGTGCAGATTACTTGAAGTGTCGATTTATTCAAGAAAGTAAAATTTAACTCAAAACTGTGTTTCCAAATTTAAGCACGTGATAGCAAGCGATATATTGCTAATGCCACTTCACTTTCTTGATTTTCATAAGCAATATTATAACTATATGGAATGCCGGCAAACAAACCAACGGAGAAGAACAAGAATAATTTAAGTGTTGATTTATTGTGTTTCTGTAGAAATGGGCGATGTAGCATAACAACAGATGGAGGTGGGTTTCAACGTGCAAACCAGCTTATGTTTATGTACTTCATTGTAACTTAACAGATGCAGCAATGGCGGCCTCGATGCTTAACTAGTTTTTGAAGGTGACGAGGGCGCTTTTCCCATAGAAGCTTTAGAAATATTTATATGTATATGCCAAAGTGACGTTGAGAAATGGGATGTGATAACTTACCAGATGTTCCCCCTGCTACAGGGACTCGTTGTTGGCTTTCGTCTCTGGTTTGGTTTCCTGTAAGAAAGACGACGAACGCATGAAATATCGGCTACGACAGCAAGCGAGGAGAATGGAGTAATTATGAAGGTCTGTTCGCAGCTGGAATATGAGAAATAAAGTCGAAATTTCGCGAGTTAACGCAGCTTCATTGCGACTTGTAGACCTGCTACTTGTCATTTAAAAATGTACATTTCATTGTAAATTTGGCAGAGGCACGCTATTTTGGCCTCGACGCTTCGCTGGTTTATGATCGCCGATGCTATTTTCAAATACAGATTTAGAAATATGTATTGGCCTCGAGATCGACTTATAGGTGGCAGCATCCGTCACCTCGTCAGTGTGGATAGGCGGCGGCGGCATGCATTGAAATGTACACAGCGACGCAACGTATTGCGCAGTTTAGGGCAGCTGTTTAGCTAAATGAAAGTGCTGACTGCAGGAAAATGGTCATATAGACGTGCTCCAATGTCACGTTAGTGCTTGAAGCATGCAGAACGTTCCCATTACATGTGAAAGTAGCGCACTCTGCCATTCCACGGGGCACTGGCATCAACCAGCCTTGCCGTCAGACTTTATCAGCGTTTCCGTCTCTCTTTTTTCTTGGGAACATTTAAGTTGTATTTTGTCTGCATTGGTGTTACGTGAGTAACATATATAGTTCAGTATGAGTTGTGGCTGCTTTTTCACAACTGGCTGCAGAAAGAAAAAAAAAACGCTGTCACTCCGCACTCAGTTGAAGTAGCAGCTTTTGTACCGTACGCGAGTTCCAAATAATTTAGGGAGAAAAAGCACGCGTTCCTCAAAAAATGACGATGCTGGTTCATTTGAAGTATGACATGGTTTGCTAGGCTGCTACGTCACACATGATGCTCATGTAATACACTATTTATTCCTTTTTGGCGAACAGTTCAAGTGCCTCAGTGAAAGAGTTCACTCGTGAGGCAGATACTTTTTCCGCAGTGGTAAGAATGCCGCACAATAGGACGACGTCTTAAGCAAAATGAAGGCTCACCATGGAACTGCTAAGTGACAGTCAAGCAGCAAGCTATTATGCGGCACTGAAAAAGTACGTCGTGGCATAAGTGCACGTGTCGGGTACCACCAGGCAATGCTCGGAGCGCCGCTTCAAAAATAAACGTTTATTCCTCCTCCTCCTCTCTCCAGAAGGTTAAGAGTGAGCTAGTTCGCTATTTATTAAACATAGATATTACACGAAAAATGCGTTTTTTTTGTAGCTGTATATTTGCAGTTTGTTTTGCTGCGAATTCGCGAAAACGACAAGTGCATGAAATCGTGCGCCGACGGAGTAACATCCACATTTTATTCCTCCTCAATTAGGTTAAATAATAAATAACCAAGTTCACCTTTAGGCTACAGAGCCATATGCCTATAACATATAAAATAGTCGATGAAATTTAAAATATTGATTTCTGGGCCCTTCTTGATCGCTCGTGGAATCATACGCTTGTGATTTTAAACAATATATTTCATGGAACTTTCTTTCTAACCCCCTCCCCCTTCTCCCAGTGCAGGGTAACAAACCGGAGACTATATCTCGTTAACCTCCCTGCCTTCCTCTTCATCTCTCTCTCTCTCTCTTGCTACAGGCATATGTTACGGCCGCAAAGAATTGGTCGTTTTAGAACGGACGAATACTTCGAGCAACTGCATTTTTAGGAATGTGTGTATGGTTTATAGGTACGGTGAGTAATTGGACCGAATAACAACTTACCATGTCCGGCTACTGGCACTGGGACGTGTCGCCGTGGTCCTGCTATACTTGGCCAACTATAAGAAACATTAGAAGGATATAAAGATTCACCATCGAAACCAGCCAGGAGAACCGACCCATTTTGAATGTGTATTTGCAGCTCGAACATGAGTTTAAAGTTAAAGCCATGCCATTAAATAGAGCTGCTCAGCATGTCACACATGCTACTTGTCATCTTAAGATGTATGTTTCATTGTAACTGTAAGCCCTTCGGGACGAAAGCGCGGTGGTGCAATGGGTTCTTTACTCGGCGATAGGCAAGTGGCTGTCAATGGGACGAGTTTGGCCGCGTTTACATCTAATTAAGCAGACCCCTGCAGCGTTAGTTTTGTTTGTTCGATCTGGAGCATTGTTGCCTCCCGCAGCAACAGCTCGTTAGTTCGCCTGGTCGTTAGCCGAGGAGGGTTGTTGGCTGCCATAATTCACGGATTTTTGGGCTTTTACGTCCAAAACCAGGGTACGATTATGAGAGATACCGTAGTGGAGGGCTACGGAAATATTGACCAGCTGGCATTCTTTAACGTGCAGTGGAATCCCACAGTACACAGGCCTGATTATTTTGCTTCCATCGAAATGCAACTGCCGCGGCCGGGATTCGATCCCACGATCTTTTGATCAGGAGACGAGTGCTATAGCCACTGGACCACAGTTCCTGGGTGCCTCGCAGAGCTCGCAAGAGTTGCGGAAGCACTGCTTAAAAGGTACTTTGTGGCGCCGAGGAGTGCTCGAAGAGACTGGCACCTGCATAGTAACATACTTGCGCAGTACCCTAAACCGCCGTTTCGGCACGCGTGCTTTGAGGACCTACCTGACACTGGAGAAGACGTTGGGAAGGCAGCTGGGCCGAAGTGAAAGGGGCTCCCTGTCCGCGTTTCATTGAGATCGAGGCAACAGAAACGTGTTTCCCCCAACCCCGCGGACGCTTAGCCGTGCTCCCTACGTGGGCTGCAGAAATTAGCGTCCTTTCCTAACCGAACCACAATAATAATCATCATCATAATCATCATCAGGCCACGTTTTACCGCTTTCAGTGCAGGCGTGGGGACGAACCGAAGCCTGAGAATGAGTTGCCCATAGTTCACCTGTTGCTAGGCTATTTTTGGGTAAGCGGGCATAGAAATTGATACCGTCGAACAGACAGCCTCTTCCAGTCAATGCCACTCTCTGGTATACCTGAGTAGCGTTGGAGCACGTGGATGTGCAGGCGTCCTGCTACAGCTCCCTAACATGTTTACTGTTCTGACGAAGCTTGTTAGAACATTTCCTTTGCAGTGCGAGCTGGTACGCTTACCGACTACTTGATTTGCTTGTTCACCTATCGTTGTGATCGTCCTCGTTCTCCTGAACTCTCTTCACTTTGTTACGTTCCTGTGTTTACTGCTGTTGTGCGTAAGGGAAATCCAATCATCGCACTGTAATATGATCGGCCGAATAAAAGAGGCGTAAAATTTGGGGGAATAACTGCCCAATGACAGGGTAAATCGGCGATGATTCGCGCAGTGAAGGTATTAGGGCGGAGCGAATTAGCTATTAAAGGCGGCTCCGCCGTTCTTCGCGGTGGTGGGCGGGCCTAAAGTGCTACGCACTGACGGTTGCGCCGGAGCAGTGTCCCCCTACGTGGCGCAGTACCAACATGATGGTAATCTAGGAAGTGTCCTTTTCTAATGAAGTTTGAAGTTTGATATTAGAAGTTTATTCAATCTTGATGAGTGCATATGCAGAAATAGACAATTTGGATGCACAAATAAAGGTCCCATAGTGTAAACACTGTGGAGGGGCCTTATTATAATGGTTAAAAATAAGCATTACCAAGCAGCAAACAGCAAATATTCAGGATACAAAGTTGGATGTGAAACAGAAAGAAAACAACAGCGAATCGACTCCTTAGGCAAACGTAACATAATAGAAAACATAAAACGTTAAGGATAAGGAAATGTAACAAAATACAAAGCAAACACTAAAAATTGGCAGATCCCACATGCAGTGGAACTCGAGCAAACGCGAAGCACGCACCAGGAACGTAAAATGGATTTGCATTGTTGTCTCGCTATGCCGGTTTTGGTACATATGAAGTTAACGAAACGGCCGCAAGAGCACCAAGACCGTGGTATGTAAACCATGCCGCTCATACACGCATGTCATGATTCTAATGTTATGACCTGTCATTTACGTTCGTCATGCAGTCGTGTTGTGCCATAGAAATTTTGGTATACATCCCATTAACGAAACGCATGGCATGTAAATCATGCCGCCCATGACATGCATGTCATGCTTGTATGTTATGACCTATCATTTGTGTTCGTCATGCAGTCATATTGTGGCGTACCAATTTTCGTATACATCCCATTAACGAAACGGCCAGGAGAGCACGATGACCGTGGTATGTAAGTCATGTCGCTCATGACATGCATGCCATGATTTTCATGTTATGACCTGTCTTTACGTTCGTCATGCAGTCACGTTGTGGCATGCCATTTTCGTGTACATCCTGTTAACGAAACGGCCAGGAGAGCACCAAGACCATCGTATGTAAATTATGTCGCTCATGACATGCATGTCATGATTTTCATGTTATCACCTGTCACTTATGTTTTTCATACAGTCATGTTGTGGCATGCCAATTTTCGTATACATCCCATTAGCGAAACGGCCAGGAGAGCACAAAATCGTAGGCGGCTAGATAGATAGATAGATAGATAGATAGATAGATAGATAGATAGATAGATAGATAGATAGATAGATAGATAGATAGATAGATAGACAGACACGTTCAAAGTCGCCGAAGTTCGCTAAGGAATGCTTCGCATTTAATAAACACGACAGAATTAAAGTTGTGTTTGGAGAACATTCAGTGAATGGTGCTATTGATTAAATATGAATTTGCGAAGCTGATGTTTGAATGACCACACAGAAAAAGCACGCTTAATGTTGTACGGCAAGAAATTCCAAAGTTTGATTAAAACAAATGTTAGTCTTTGAGAACCATAGTTAGTATAACTATATAAAGAAGATATCTGTTGTTTTAACGAAGTATCCAAGTTTCTGCTTCACTCTCTTTCATCTGCCAGCGAACCTATAGCCGATACACCTGCGGCAATCAACTCACCACCTCGCTCGTGCCACCTCTGATGGTGCATTTCGGACACCTAAAGGAGAAAAGCATCTCAAACGACTGGCTATCAAGAACTTTACTGTAACTATGACAGAGGCACTGTGTTTGAGCCCCGGTGGATAACTCGTTTTTAAACGTGACGAGGCTGTTTGTGAACAAGCAGTTTTACGAAAATGGCTTTGCGTTGACCACAAGCATGCTGCGCAATTGGACCACGTGATATCATCCCGTATGTTACAAGTACCGCGGCGAGTTGTTGCTCTCAGTGTACATTTTCACTTCTTATAAGAAGCATTACAAGTACACAAAATGTGGGCAACAAAACCAATTGCAAGAACTGAATAATTCTTGAGGTGTATTAATAACTTAAACATAAAAATCAACTTTGAAAGCATATCAAAAAATCTAGATCCATTGCAAAACGCACACTTGCCACATGTAATTTTCAACTATAAGTTTCACAGTAACTTTGGCAGATGCACTGTATACTGCCCGTGATGCATCGTTCGTTCATGAACGCGACTAGGCCCTTTGGAAGAAAGTTTGTTTAGGATTTTTTTTCCTCATGTTTATTAGAGGCGCGGTGCGTAATTGGATCACGTGGTATCATTCTAAATGTTCCTGGTTCCACTGTGAC